>PVHP010009278.1:0-50824 GCA_004024765.1 Zapus hudsonius
CATTCAACAACTACAAACTTTTGTCATATAAGATTCTAATATTCTTTATGACTTCTGTCTTTTATGCTGAAGTATTTTCAAGAAATATATTCATACATATATTGTGATCTCAACTTTATTTGCCCCACCAAGAGCATGCAAAAGCACACGTTTTCTTACAGAATACATTGTAACTAAGCATAATTAACATTTTCTACTTAGTTTTCAGTCTATAGTCAAATTTCCTAAATTACAACTACTTGTATTTTGACAGTTCATTTTTATTTCAATCATAATAAAGTCCATCATTGTATGTGGTGAGGTCATTCTTCATAATATATTTCATGTCACTGACTTTTAATAGATTTTCTGAATTTTCCTTTACCGAAAAATCAGTTCCAGATCTTTGATTAACATGTTTCTTTTGCTTTCTCTTTTAAAAGAATACTTGACATGTAGTAGCTCAAACAAACATACACATAAACCCACAGCTATTTTTCTCACTTTCAGTAAAGTTAATCTGATCAGAGACTCCAAGTTTTGGCTGATGATTCCATTACAAAGGTCAGCATCAATTTTCATCCAAGGGTTTCATTGATTGTTGTTAGTTGCTAAAGTTAAGCACTTTATGGGAGGATGGTGAGTTTTCAATTGTATCTTACTTCTGCCATTTATTACGTGCACATTTTTTTTCTTTTAAAGGAGCTCCCATCCTTTAACTTATCAATGCTTTTACTTAGAATAGCAGATTTTTAAAAATGTTTTTATTTACTTATTTGCAAGCAGAGAGATACAGAGAGAAGAGAAAAGAGAGAAGGAGAGAATAGGCAGACCAGCCACTGCAAAAAAAACCTTGAGATACATGCACCACTTTGTACATGTGGCTTTATATGGGCGCTGGAGAATTGAATTCAGGTCATTAGGTTCTGTATGCAAGTGTCTTAACCCCTGAGCCATCTATCCAGCTCAGAATATCAGATTTTTAATTGGCTAGTACTTTTAGGTTATAATGGAGAAACTCTAAGGGTCTCTAATTAGATTTTCAGGAAAATAATTTTTATAATAATGATTTTATGAGTATTCTATGCTGCTCAATACATTTAAGAGGTTTCCTTTAATTCACTTTTTAAATGTTCTGTGTCAAAATACAGGGTTTGTGAGATACTATGAGAAAGTTCTTAGAAAAAATTAATTGCATGAATCTAATTTTATTTTAATAAATAACATAATATGAGTTCTAAATTTTAACTGTAAGTGCTCTGTATATCATTGTTAGGTAGAGCAAAATGGAAGCCTTATATCCATTGAATATATCCTCACTGGTTTGAAATATGTAGGTGGTAATTTATGTATGTATTAGTTACTTTGTGTTGCTGCAACCAATATATCTGACATAAACAACTTGAGGCAGGAAGGATTTATTTTGAGAGAATATAGTCTCCCAAGGCAGGGAGGGCAGTTCATGTCATGGTGGGCCAAGAAACAGAGGATGATGCCATGCCCATTCTCTCCTGGTCTTTTCATTTCTTCTCCTTTATTCTATTAAGTTTCCACCTTTGGATTAGTTAGTACCACCCACATGCAATTGTCTCTCCCCTCAACTAATTCTCTTAGGCATTGGTTGCTCATACACATCCACAGGTATGCCTCACCAATCGAATGAGTATTTATGATCAGGTATACAATTAAGAGTAAGTATCACAGTTCTTATTTCCTTAATATAACACAGATTATTAAACTGCATATAGAATATTAGCACATGCTTCTTGGTTACCTGGTATACCTTAATAGTTATTTAAGATTTGTAATAAAAATTCATTATTAAAAAGTAGTTACCACTATTGCTAGAATTATATCTTTCTAGATTTATTCTGCTTTTAAATAGAAAACAAGATCATAGTTAATAATACTTAAAATAATGTGTACCAAAGTATTTACATTGGCATTAGTAAAATACATTTATAAGATTTTGACATATATGATATGTGTACGAAAATGTTCATATTTAAGGATTCAATTTTACTGAGAGAAAATAATATGTCCAACCCACAAAGTTGTTTTTCATGTGTTAGTTCAAATTCAGTTATTTATTGTTAGAGAAATAATAATAATAATAATAATAATTACTATTATTATTATTATTGTCCCCATTTTGCTGATGAGGTTGATGAGCTTCCGAAGGTCTAAGTTAGAGTCTAAAGATAAACTAGTAAGGAATAGGACCAATTTTAAAGCAAATCATACATTGGTATGTCTGGAATTTTAATTGGACTTCAGAAAAATTAACCTGTCAGATCACAAAAGTAGGAAACCAAATTCTGAATTTTAAATCAGAACTAGTCTAAAATGTTTTCTTTTTGTTCTACAAAGGCATTTCTTCTTGGTACCATCAACAGGCATAATAAGGTTAACACACTGTAGACAATTTTCACTGTTCACAGTCTAGTGACCAAGTTTTAGACCAAGTTCAACAGGTTTGGTGACTATTCTTGAAAGTTTTTGTTGTTTGGTTTGTTTGCTTTTTTTTAAATATATATTTATTGTCCATAATGAGTTACATTATTTAGTGGGCAAATAATGAGTTGTTATCCCCAATTCCCCCCCTCCCCATTCCCGATCAGCTGGATATCCTCCTCTGTGGGCTGTCTGTATTAGTCCTTGTGGCAGGGGATCCTGGATAGCCTAGTACTCAGCCCGGTCTTCCTGACCCAAGTGTGTTGTTACTGAAGGGTGGTTTTTAGTTTTTTCCCCCTTTTTTGAACATGTTAGGGATCAACCTAGGCTCTTGCTAGGAAACTTCTGCATGACAGAGATACAGCCCAAGCCCTAGGAATAGAAATATGTGAACAGAGACCTGGAAGAAACAGTGTGAATCTTTAAGAAGAGAAAATAACTACAGAGATGTTGATCCAAATACTGTTTATGTTTTGAAATCTTATAGTTACCACTAATAATTTCCTCCCTCCACAGCGGTTTTGTGTATTTCATTCTTACTGAATAGACGTGGGATTTCTAACAACATGGCAAAGACAGTGGGATTTCACTAAGTTGCAATATATATAAAGGGTGTTGTGTGTCTGTTAAATTATGCAAGACTCCATCTTTTAGAACCAAAGCTGCACATTTGTTTTTGCTATCCTTGGAAAAAGAAAGTTCCATATTATCTCTACTATGGAAATATCCAGAGGTCAGAGAATGGCAGGTGCTATCTAGTTGTCTGCAGTTCCATATACTGAATTTTATTCAAACTACGTGAGTTATGTAGATGCCAAGTTCCACCTGAAAACATTGCAGACTTCCAAGACCCTCGGAAGATATGTCTGTTTCTTTAGTCACATAAATTGTAAGATAATAAATATGTGCTGTTTTAAGCTACTTAGTTAGTGGTAGTTTGTTAAATACCAGTTAAAAATTTTAATTAGAAGAATACAAGATTTGGTGTAAAATAGGGGACAATGAGACGTGGGGGAAATCACATATCAGCTCAGTTCACTCCAAGTGAGAACCTCTCTACTTTCTGAACTACCATGACTGCAGCATGAAGAAGATGCTGATGGAAGGAGTATTTCAAGAAGACCAAAGCCAGGAGAGAAGATAAACATAGCAAGAGAGTAATCTGAGCCTCTTTGCTCTGCAGCAAAGAAGATTCAGTAAAATTGATACAATTTAAGATAGAAATAAAACAGTGTACAAGGAGAGCAAAACACTCTTCAACAATCCCAACAGTGATTTGTAGACCAAGTAGGCAGAAAATCCATAAGGATATTGTTGAAATCAATGATACTATTAATCTACTTGATTTAATTGACATTTATAGAATGTTCTATTGAACAATAGCAGATTATACATTGATCATAAGCTTCTATGAGACATTCACAGAATAAAACTATATTCTGGATCAAAAAAATCCATCAAAATATATTTAAAGGCCTATATACAATGCAAAAATATGTTCTGGACCTCAAGTCATTAAAAGACAAGCTAAGAGAAAGATTCTTAAAATAAAACTAAGATTTTTGCCATTTGAAAAATATATTACTGAGACCACAGGTCAGAGAACAATTCTCAGTGAAAATAAAACACATTTTTATGTAATGAAAACTAGGGCTACAACATAAAAATGTATGGCCTGCAATGACAACAGTGGCTAGAGAGAAATTCAGAGTTTTAGGTACATATATTAGAAAATAATAAAGATCTAAAGGAATCTCCAAATTTTACATTTTGAAAAGAGGCAAAGAGAAATGATTTAACTCTCAAGCAAGGAAGGAAAAAAAGACAATAAAAATCAGTGCACGAATTAATAAAGCCTGAAGCATAAAATTAATAAGAAAATGAATAAAGCCAAAAAAGCTACCTTTTGGATACTATCAGTGGCATTAGTAAACACAAGTCTTGCTAACTAAATCCAAAAATGATTAGACAAATTATGTAATATCAGAATCACAGAGAAACACTGAACTGAGTGTAAGTATTGAAAACAAACCTTTGTTGATCAATTTTACATCCTATATCCAGTAGATGAAATCTTTGAAAGGTACAACCACTTCATGTTCACACAAACTCAAACACCCCTTCTTTAGTCCAACATTTACTCACACTTGAATTGGCATTTAGAAATTTTCACAAACAGAAGCCAAGACTGATAGGTTCACTGATAAATATATATTTAAGAAGGAAAGCATGTCATTTCTAGTACCTAGCAGGACACATTCCCTTCAACATTACAGTTCTAAAATAACTTGGATTTGACGCTCTGTCCTCTTTGTCCACCAGAATGTGAGATTCTTTCAGGGCTTGTGCATCTTAGTATTGGCCTTAGGCCCAAGGTGGAAGCCCTATTCCATGGACATGAGTAAAGTCCTGCCATTGAGGCCCTAGTGACCGAATGTCAGGAAATGTCCACCCCTGTAACTAAAGGCTTGATAGTCTCACCCTCCACACCTGTGGACAGGAGGGACAGCCCTATGTGCCTAAGAATTGCCTACATGGCTGGGTATTCCTCATTGCTCAAGAATAACAATGAATATCCCAGTGGCTTTATTTTGCTATCTTGTAGAGTCTCATAACCTCCAAAAGTCTCCTCCTTAGCCCCCATCCTGTCCCCGCTTTTCTAGGCTGAATGGATTTCTGTTGGCATAGTCTCATCACTACCTTGGCTTTGGTTCGGCAGACTCATTAGGTGTATAAGTCACATTCGTAATATATTTATCAAATGATTCTCCAGCCTCAAAGCCAGGGTGCTCTCCCAAGATTCTATGTTCCCATCTATTGCAATATGGCTAGACTGAGAATTTTCCAAATTTCCAAATTATTGTACCTTTTTGCTTAAAATTTCACTGTTCAAGTTCTCTGTCTCCTCTTTTATTGACTTCCTGTAAGAAGGAAAAACAGCATTAACCCACAACAACTTGCCTCAGAAATATGTTGAATGATGCTCACAATTTACAAGTTAGATTTTCCATGAACTACTAAATTATAATTCAACACAATTCTTTGCCATTTTACCAAAGGTGATGTTTTATCCAGTGTGAAGTAATATGGTCCTCATCTCTATTTAAATTTTGAAGTCCAAAATCAAGGTATCAGCAGATCTGATTTCTCCTAAAGCCACTCTCTCTGCTGTTGTGTGTGTGTGTGTGTGTGTGTGTGTGTGTGTGTGTGTGTGTGTTGCAAGGGTTACAAGTGTGCTCGTGCTTGTAGAGGCTGGAGGCTGTTGTGGTTGATGTCAAGTATCCCCCTTGGTTTCACTCTATTTACTGAGTAGTATCTCAGTTGGACCCAGAGATCTCCAGTTTGGCTAGTCTAGATTTCCCTGCTTACTCTGAGAATAATACTGTGTCTCTACCTCCTGAGGACAGGCATTAACAGGTGGCTGCCATGACGACTAGGCATTTACATGGATGCCAGCTAGTTGAACAACAGACCTCAAGCTTGCGGTCAAGCATTTATCTAGTGAGCCATGTTCTCAGCCTCAAAGCCCCGCTTTTCACATGAATACGGTTGCTTTATTTCACAATATTTGCAAGTGTACTTCTATGTGCCTGCACTCTTAGCGTCTCTTTGTATGTCCAAATTTCCTCTTGTAGGGATCCCAGTAAGATGGAATATGATTTACAATAATGGACTGATTTTAAAATTACCTCTAGTGATCCAATGTGGAAATATACCAAAAATCTCTTCAGCATGTGAATCTGTTGGGTATGGGGGGAGGAAACTCAATTCTTCAATGTTTAACTGAGGGAAACATCCCCAACTTAATAAAATATCTATTAAAAAGTCACATAGTGTTATGGTTGAAGATGAGATTCTGCCACTCCACTACTTGCTGATTTTTAAAGTTTTAGTTCCCAGCTAGTTGCACTATTTTGGGAGATTCTGGAAACTTTAGGAGTTGAGACTTAGCAGGAGATGGACAGATCTTATGCATATCTCATCCTTGACACATTGCTGTCTCTTTGCTTCCCATAGCTATGAAGTGCAGAATATTTTCAGAATATTGTCACAAAGTTCTATTTAACTAGATGAGAATAAGAAAGCAAACTGCACCCTCTGAAACCACGAACAAAACTATATCCTTCCATTTTAAAGTTTTGTATTCCACATATCTTATCCCTGTGTTACAAAATCAATTAATAGGGGCTGGAAAGATGGTTAAAGGCACTCCATTGCAAAGCCTGAGAGCCTCAGTCTAAATCCCTGGTACTCATGTAAAGCCAGATGCACAAAAGCAACTATTAATTGGTAACAATGAATTAGACTATTCCCTGCTTATATCTGCAATCAGGTAAAGATTTAATCTTGGACCAGGGAGATAGCTTTGTGTTTGTTGCACAAACATTATGGCCTCTTTGTGGATCCTTAGAATCTATGTAAACCATGCACTTCTCTGTAATCCCATCATTCCTATAGTGAGGAGGAATGCAGAAACAACACAGACCCTGCCTCAGACAAGGTGGAAGTAAGGCATGAGTTAATTACATGGCAAAATCCTAGGGGAAATCCCCACTACTGGACAGCTATAGAGAGGCTACACCCATTAGTCGCTAGCCAAAATAGCAATGTTGTCTCACTTAACGTATATTGATCTCACTCTCCAAGGGAGAGTCTATTTGTATGTCTCAGAAGGCAGTGAGAGAGCCAGAGATAACTCAATTCCACCAAGACTCTGAATGATGGCTGACATCCTGGCAGGAGACAAACCACACCTAGCTTTCACACAGTGCCCAAATGAAACCTAAGAGAAAGTGCTGAGACAAGCAGGAGACCAATCACCACAGCATGTCTAATAACCCATGAAAGGTCAATGGAGACAGACACCAATGATACCCAACACAGCCCAGGGGAAAGGTCCAGAGATACTAAGATCTGAACAATAAAGCAGTCCTAAAACTCACTCAGCATGACTCAGGGAACTGAGCAGAAGAGGGGGCAGAAAGATTGTAAGAGCCACGGGTGGGGGAGAATATCCAGAGACATTGCCCCCCTCAGCAACAACACACAAAGGGGGAAGAAAAACAAAAGAATGGAAAACTGGCTACAGCCCTCTGGTGCAGTTCATCCAGTATGCCCACTGAGGAAGGACCCCAGTGGGTAGAGGACAGAAAGGAGGGATATGGGGACACCTTCACAAGATTTGCTCATACAATGTTTATACTTATGCATAATAAAGATATATAAAGAATTCATCTTTCTGTGTCTTTCTTCTCCTGCCTGCCTGTTCTGGACTCCTATCACATGAGTGTGTGAGACAGACAGAAGCAGCAAAACCAGCCTCAGCTGAAAGCCTATTCTTTCATGTCTGCCTCTTGTTTTCAGAGCATATTGGAGTTGGTTTTCCCATACTGGATAATTAACAGGGGCAGGCTCTGCCATTGCAAGGCAGTGACAACATTGGAAGAGGATGAGAGTAAGACGAATTTGAAAGCCTTCACAGGAACAGTTGAAAGCCATATTTTTTCTCCAAAGCTACATATTTAGTAATAGTGTTTGCTTGAGATGGATCATTCTTACTTTTATGTTTCCATTCTCAATTGTTTTGGAACTAGATTGGCCAAGATAGGATTGTTATTTATGGACCTTCTCAACATTGACCTTGAGGTGCTGTTTTCTGCAAGTCACAGACACACAAAAAGAAATATATATATGTATATATATATATATATATATATATATATATATTTAAATTTAAAAAAACATTTATTTTAAAGAAAATAGTATTCTCATTAAAACTATAAAAGGGTCAGAGCATATTATGCAAAACTGAGTAACAGTGTAAAACATTTGATTTAATTCAACTGCAACTTTTTGCTTTAACAGGGCAAGTCATGATGAGAATGAGGTTTCTATCCTTCTGGTCTGACTGTACTGTGCAGTACAATGTAGGGAGGGATGATGGGAATGGAATATGTGGAAACAGTTATGCCTATGCAAATGCTGTATAAATGATTTACCTTTGAGCTTCGGATAAAAATAGATTTTGGCTCTGACTGGGACTTGCTTAACAGGCGAGAAGAAAGAATGGTATGAAACTTAAAACTGACTCCTTAATGGCTTACGACATGGATATGTGCTTATGGAGGCTGAATTTTTGCCAACTGGTTCATAAAGAATTAAATGTCATCTCACTACTCTTAGCAATTGCAGCTGGATTTTCACTTCCATTCACACGGCAAATTATTTTCAAAGAACTACCCAAAATAGTAAAGTTTGACAAAATGCAACCTCAAAGTATCATTTTAAGCCTTCAACTGATTAAAGATGATGGTTCAATAATCCTTCCCAAAGGTATGTTTGTATGAACTACCTGCCGTTTCTAATCTGAAGTGTCACTGTTGGCCGTTAGGGTAAGCAATGTCAATGCTTAATTGCTTCAAGCAATGAAACCCCTGGTCATGAAATCACAGACCCTGACACGTGCTAATGAAGACATGCCTTTACTTTGTTTGCATATGTAATTCAGACACTTTGGATGCTGCAATCGTTGCCATTCTTATAGGTGGGACCAAATTAGGAAGAATCGGTTTATCTTGGTTTATAGTTTTTGGTTATAGTCCGCCAGAATAGGGAACGAATGCAGTAGGAACATTGAAGCAACGGGTCACGTTGTGACTGCAGCCAGGAAAGAGGGGTGGTGAATGCTGCTGCTCAAGTCACTCTCCTTTTTACCCGGCACAACATCCCTGCCAAGAAAACGGTCCAGCCAACAGGGAAGATAGGTCTTCCCACCTCAATTAACCCAATCAAGATTATCCCTCACAGGCATGCCTAGTTAAGGGTTTCTTAGAAGATTCTAAATCCTGTCAAGTTGCCAACCAGAAATTAGCTATCACAGATCCCAGTTGTAGTCCCAAATATTCCCCATGGCCATTGCTATGTGCTCCAGAAGTGTGAACACGAAGCAAAATAAGTGGAATCATCAGTTGGGTTCCAAATTCAAGTCATACAATGAATGGAGGTTGATGTGTCAGAGAAAATAAATGTTGCCCATTCCCCACAATAAACATTGCCGTTTCACAACTTACTCCAAAGCCCATAGCAAGTCTTTAAGATCATGTACACACTGCCCTGCACGTGGTTGATATCTCGGTTTGTACTGGACTGTTTCACTGTGAACAACAGATTGTCAAAGTTTTCTCAATGTTAGATCCAGAGCTGGTGTTGTCTGATGTGTGGCTTACAGATAATACAGGCTACAAATACAAAAGGAAAAAAAAATCACATTAGAATCATTACTGTGTTTTCATATTATATAATATTATATAATATCTCTATGGCCTCAAAACACAAGGTTACATGAGTGTTATTATTTCAGAGATGTTATTATCACAGAGATCTCAGTTTCTTTATTATTTGGGATACATAAATTCGGAATAAAGCAATATAGCTATATGTTCTATCTTGATGGTATTTTTGTAAATTAAACTAGAGATATGGAATCAGCAAGATGCATGGATATACCAACAGCTGCCACCAGTCTGCAAGAACAAGGTACATGAGAACATAACCACTGATAGAGCCCATCTGAAGGATGATAGGCTCAAAATCCCAGAAGATCCAGTGGTCAGGGTCAGGCCCAAAGGCAGAGCAAAGGGCATAGTGCTTCTCTGGTTTATAAGCCAATCAGGGAAGAATTATCTCTTACCTGAGGTAGTATTTGCTATTTCATTCTTTTTCTTGATTGTATGAGACCCAAACATAATGTGGTGAGGAATCTTCTTTATCTTTTCTTTTAATATCACCTGAAGTCATTCACAGAAACATACAGAATAATGGTTTACCAAATACCTTTA
Source organism: Zapus hudsonius (assembly GCA_004024765.1). Taxonomy (NCBI): domain Eukaryota; kingdom Metazoa; phylum Chordata; class Mammalia; order Rodentia; family Dipodidae; genus Zapus; species Zapus hudsonius. The sequence goes on from PVHP010009278.1 coordinate 10,272, forward strand.
TACCAAATGGTCTGGTCAAGTCGCCACAAAGTCAACTGCCACATTCTGTATCCTACAGTTCATGTTCCAGAGTTGGGAACACATTTAAGAATAAGGGTTTTGGTTTTTCATTATCCATGAACTTTTTGGCCCAGTACATTTCTAATATCAATCAGGTGAGCACTCAATCATATGGTAAACTTGACAAATACAGATTTTTGGATTCAATGGATGTGTCTTTTCCAAGAATGCATAATACTACATTGCAGAGTTAGAATTCAGAACCTATGATTTTGTCTACAAAATTCTGCTCCAAGAGTTAAGTCACATTACACCTATTTAAAATAGAGACCAAGCTGAGAATGCATAAAATAGAGTGCACAAAACTCCTGCTCAATCTCATGGCTTCCAGTTCACTTCGATGCTAGTATGCACATTTATATATAACCATGTGTGAAGCCTCTATGCCGTTTTTCTGAGAAGTTGAGTAGGTGGCGTGTATTTCAACAGCTCATCTCTACCAAATGAGAGCTATAATATATATTTAAAGATGATGTCAGGCTTTCTAAATATAATTTTAAACTGTGCTGGGAAAAATATAAACTGCAGCACTGTAATAATCAACATATAAATAGCTCCTCCATCTTTGCCATGTGAATTTGGATAATGTTATTATGGGAAAGGACTATCTGAAGGAGCCTTCTGTTACCTCTCTTGCTGCTAACCAGAGAGCAGCTGGGATGGCTGACATTTTTAGTTAAAGCCAGTTTGGAAAAGCTTTTATCCCATGGAGATAAGCTAAAGCTTTCAAACTAAAACAATCCAAACCTGCCAATGTTTGATTGGTTTAAATTTGGAATGGTGGTATTAAATGCCTAGTTTTCTCACAGTTTTGGAGGAAAAGTAAACAGCTTTCCATTGCCCTCTGACAGCGGATGAATGGAACCTTCGAGTCACTTTCACATTTGGTTTCGACCTGGAAAGGCTGACTTGGAAAGAGTGACCCGTTCCCTCAATTCCAGAACTGGTAATGATGTGAGTATTGCCTGAGCTCCCCTTGGGCTTCCTGGAGTGAGACTCTCTCTCTCTCTGATTCACCAAATTTATAACCCTGTGAAACGATAAATATGCTAGAATTTCATCCCACTGGAGTTGCTATTGAGGGAATTTCCACATGGCAGTATGTCAGTTGGAGGCCAGGACTAATTTGGTTGCACTGTGGCTAATTTTGGGTAAAGGTGGGTTGGAATGTATATGGAAGAATTCACAAGCCTAGAAATGTATTCATTGCAAAATCCCTATATGGTAACCATCTCTCACCAGATACAAAGATCAGCCGAACTTGGCCAGATTAGAAGAGCTACTGACTAGGACCCTCAAAAGTCTTTGTGAGTCATGACAGATCCATGCTCTTTTAAGCCACTAATGTTTGACTAGTTTGTGATGCTCCATAAGCTTATTGACACATTTTGAAGCCTCGATTTTCTCAGCTGTAAGAAAATAGGGTACACAAAAAGTGTCTTCTAGTGTCACTATGTATATTTTAAATAACACATGTAAGGAACAAGCCCAGAAAAAGTTCCCCTGAAATAAGACCTGCATTAACAATTAGTTAGCAATCTGACCAAAGTCTGAATTCTCTTAGCATTGCCAGAGATTGAATTGTAATTCTGTATTCCTACTCTTGAAAATTGACCTTGACTCCCAGGAGTACCCAGTTATACCAACAGTTTTAGTATTTCTAAAAAGGCCATTGTGATTCCACTATTAAATCATTATCTTCATCCTAGAAGCTTAGAGAGAGCCTCAAGTCATAGAACTTAAAAAAAATCATAAACCTGCTTCTTCAGAATATAAAAACAACAGAAAGACAAAATTATGTAGTAGTTATTCTAATCAACCTTGAGTTCTGAGGCCAAATAAAGTAATTTATTATTGGCAAGATCCTTAGAGAGTGATTATTTTATGGAATCTATGAATAAGTGTTCTGATGATTAAGGTGGATTCTTTTGCTCAATACTTTCTCTTTGAGTGGTCAGAATTACTGGAAAAATCATGCATTTGTAAACCAGCTATCTAACCAAACATTTTATCATTATCATAGAGAACCAGCATAGTTCTTTATAAGAGCAAAGGGAATGAAGAATGAGCAAGAGATCTGGAAGAGCCTTAGATAAAGCAAGGTGGGGTAGGTTTCCTTCAGCACAGTAAGCAAACCTCTGAATTTTATTTTCAAAAGATGTAAAAATTGCTTTTAACCCTCAAATGAAGTCAGTATTTCACATGGCAGTAATGTCCAGGGAAGCTTTGCCTTAGAAAGGTCAGGTGTGTAGCCTTAGAAAGATCAAAGCTCAGTATCTCTCAGTCCAGTTCTTTACTGTCGTTTCTGGCTCCATTCATTCTGAAGTAAAATGGTTGCCAACATTAGACTCAACTCTGGCTCAATGTTTATAACAAAGAAGTGTGTAGTGTTTAGTTCTTAATTATCCAAATAAAAGTTTTATAATCATAGTAACCAAGATTGGATCTTAAATTTACCTAAGAACCAATCCCTGAAAATGAAAATGGTGTTGGTCCTGAGGCAGTTTAAGGTGACTGGGCCCAAGAAAGTCAAAGCAGGGACTCTCTCTGAGCCTGCCCTTACAGTCTTTGCTTTGGTAGAGTGCAGAAAAGGATCTTTGCTCCTTCTTAACTATTGCCAAAAGGAGTTCCTAGACCCATTTTTCCATAAGCATCCTGAGTTCATACCTAAGAAGGAGTTCCTTTTACATACAATTAGGATTCCTGGAAGTTTTAAACCTAGACCTGACCTTGTGACCCTTTAGCTTATCCCAAATTTACATCTTATAAATCACCACAATTTTGGGTCTCAGTGGATTTTAACCCTCCCACCTCGCCTCTCCTCTTTCCTTCTCTTAATTAATAAAGTATCCTAAACTTTACCCTTTGGTCTGTGAATTTCAAGTTTTGAATTCATAATACAAGAATCCCAGGCATCTGGGATGAGGAATTCTGTAAAAGGGACATCTGATCCAAATCTTAATGGTTTAGGAAGGGTGTGGAAGAACTCCTAAGGGAGTCATAAGGAAAGACCTGATCCTTCTGACATTTCTGATCTGTAGTATTCACCTAGATTTCCCCCTACATGCTCAAGGACATTTAATGGAGAGAAAGCTCTTCACTTTGGGATCTGTCACTCCTAAGCTGCCCAGCCAATTGTCTTCTGTCACAGTGTCCCAGTTGCAAAAAGAGGGAGATACTAACAGGATGAGGAGAGTGGGACCCTTCAACTTCTAGGCAGAGGTGATTTGTAGCTTGGAGTAGTTAAAGAGTGGTCTAGAGCAGAGGGGTTCTAAATAGGTCGACACTTTTAATTAGAAATAAGCATCTCTAGTGATTTTTATACTTTGCACTGTCTCATTGATGACATTGAAACAGTTGTTTTGCTGTGTCAGCTTTTGTATCTAAAAGGAAAAGTAGATTTAAAGGACCATTCTATGTGCTGATAATCCCCCCACTGAATTTCAAGAATACATTTCTTTTATTTTTCTAATCACAGAAATGACAATGCCTGGACTCTTAGCAACTCAGTGGTTAAACCTACTCGATATGTATTTGGCTTTCTTGCAGAGTGATTCAGATGGAGATTGGTACAGACTGCCTAGAAGTTGAACAAATAGGAGTAAACTTTTCCAACAACATGCCTCAGGGGAAAATATTTTACTTTTTTTGCTAACTCAGAATAGTGTCCCATCTTATTCCTGGGCCCAGTGGTGGAACTACATAAACACCAGGTCAGGAAGAATTTAGAAGATTAAACACATGCAGCCAGAACCCACAAAGCAAAAAGGCGATGGTAAAGTTTGAATAGGGACTCAGAAATCAACTCCCTGGAAGGCACACTCCAATACTGGAGTCTAGACAAAATGCAGAGGATCAGAGAGAACTGAAGAAGTGGTTTTCACCAATAGAGAGGATTTGAAGAGCATACAATCTCCTGTTTTGTATGTCTTTAAACATTTTTATTTGTCTATCAGAGAGAGAGAGAGAGAGAGAGAGAGAGAGAGAGAGAGAGAGAGAGAGAGTATGGGTACACCTGAGCCTCTTGCCTCTGCATGCAAAGTCCAGACACCAGCCCCACTTTGTACATCTATTTGGCTTTACAATGGGTACTGGGGAATCAAACCAGGTAATCACTCTATCTCCACAGCTTCTATTTTGTCAGTTTTCTTTTGCGTTTGTTTTAGTTACAATTTTTAGTTTTAGTTTTAGTAAGTCTGCCAATGTGGGTTAGGTGAGCTCCTTAGTATATGATGAACAGTAGGCTGCAGAAACAGCTCAGTGAGTAAGTGCCTGAGGGGACCTTAGATTGCCAAGTTTGAATCTCTAAGACCCTGGTAAAGAACTGATTTTGGTCGCACAGATCTGTAAACCTAGTCTTCCAGGGAGCAGTGACATCACAGAATCACTGAAGCACAGAAACTGCAGACACTGGAATGAGAAAAGACTCAATTGCAAGGGAACTGGCCAGTGAATGATGGAGGGACCCCAATGTTCTCATCTGGCAGCCGCAGGTCAGCTCATGGGGAGCCACAGGCAACACCCAGGATACTGCATCTCTCTCTCTCTCTCTCTCTCTCTCTCTCTCTCTCTCTCTCTCTCTCTCTCTCTCACACACACACACACACACACACACACACACACACACACACACACACAAACACCAGTGCATCTGGTAAATATCAAATGCTTCCTTAAACCTGTGCTTAGCTATTATGTCCTCTAGGTAGTCTCCCATGGCTAAGTGCCTCATTGTAAGAGGTCCCTGGGTGTGCAATAATATTATATACCTCCCATTTCTATTGTATTCGTCTGTTTAACTAATGAGTCTGGATGGCAAGGATCATGGCTCAGCCACCAGTCTACTCCTATACTCGATCAATGTAGTTCTCAGTCAGAATCTTCTGTTTTGATTTCTTTTTATTTAAAGAAGCTTAAGCTGAGGTCATGTCAAGCAGTCACAAAGCCATGGAGACTTGGGCTATTGATTTAATCAGTGGAAAGAATGACATCATGTAACATTCTTTGCCAAGCCAATGTAGTGTTAGATTTTCTGAATCTTAGGCTTGGATTCCAAAATATTTGAATGTATAAAAATTTTTGACAGGGTAACATAAAAAAGAAAATTCGTGTCAGAATGGAAAGGTTGCATCAATAATTAAATAGAGCATTTTGTATTTTCAGGCCTTCTAGGTACAAGATAATGAAATAAACTTTCAAGCATCCTGTCATGTCCCTCATGCTTGGAAACAAAATTATGCTAAATCAGAGTTTGATGACATCCAACAAATTGTCTTATTTCATGTAGAGGAGGACATTCCTGATTTCAATTTCTACAGAACTCATTAAGTTTCATGACTTTTCTCTTCTCATGCTTACGTACTTAAATGTTTTGCTTTAAATATTAATTGTTTGATAACAGGTGACTGAAAAGCTGTACTTTTATACTCAATTTTAGCCTTAATTTTTAATCAACTTTGAATCTTCATTATGAGTAGGCTATTTTCCCCTCTATTGACATGGTTCATAGATTTAACTGTAGCTTATATATGTGGATTTTATTCTATTGCATGTATACATGCATGTATACAAGTGTGTGTGTGTGTGTGTGTGTGTGTGTGTGTGTAGTATGCTTGCCCATGTGTATACATGTCACTTGTGTGTGGATGCTTGTGTATGCAGATGTGGGAGGAGGCCAGGGTGTAGGTGTCAGGGGTCTTCCTCAATCACTCTCTACCTGATTTATTGAGACAATGTCTCTCGTGTGAATTCAGAACTTGATGATTTGATTTGTCTAGCTAGAACACTGGAATCTCTGGTCTTGGCCTCCTAAGTGCTGGACTTATAGGTGGACCACCATGCCTGCCAACATCTTTTTTTATGTTGATGATGAAGATGAAACTCAGGTCCTCTTCTTTATGCATGAATGTTTTACCAACTGAGCTATTTCCTCAGTCACATATTTTAATTAAAAGATAAACAAATCCCTGGGCTGGAGAGATGACTCTGTGGTTTGACCCGACCCACGGGCCTAGACAACGAAGGTCGCGAGGGGGACCCTAGCCTGGATGAGTGGGAAAGAACGGGAGCGAGAGATGAGACCAAGACAGGAGTCTGATCAAGGTCTGTTTATTGCAGGCAATAGGCGAGCTTATATGCTAAGAACAAGGAGGCAGCTGCACGTTTCACTTTGCACAATAATAAAAGTTTTCCAAACCCTGTTGCCGTAGGCGGTCACAGTGGCCTCTTACTGGAAATGTTGTGATTAGCTGCAATGGCTTGTTTCGGAAGCACATAACACTGCTAGATTTCCGCGTCGCTCAGGGTCGAGAGTGGGGCAATGCCTGAGACACCAACAGTGGTTAAGGTGCTTACCTTCAAAGCACAAGAACCAGAGTTCTTTTTCACAGTACCTATGTAACGCCAGATGTACAAAGTGATCATACATCTGGCGTTCATTTGCAGTGGCAAGAGGCCCTAGTAGCCATATTCTCTCTCTCTCTCTCTCTCTCTCTCTCTCTCTCTCTCTCTCTCTCTCTCTCTGTGTGTGTGTGTGTGTGTGTGTGTGTTTCTCTCTTCTCTCTGACTCTGTTTTCAAATAGGTAAGCAAATAAAATACTAAAAAATAAACAAATCCCAAGAAATACTGCCTCAGGTTGTCCTATCTCCTATCTTCTGTACAACAAGTTCTGGAGATAGATAGGGCCAGTTAGGGAGTGGAAGCCTACCAATGGTACAAAGGACACTGACCTTTGGCTCCCCGACCAGATAAGTAGTTACCTCCCACAATGAGCTGTTGATCAGAGTGACCCAAATGGTCTCTCTAAAAAGACAAACTTTTGTCACAGCCCTTGAATATCCACCTTAGGCAAAAGATAAAACCCTATTGCTGAAGATTCTATAGACTGATATCATACAACAATGAGAGACCCTACTGAATCCAGAAACAAAATCAACTCCCAGAAAGCCAGCCAGGTTGTCTACCAGAGACCATAGCTTGAGTACCATTTTCTGTTGCTTTTTATTTCTATCTCTCTCTGTCTTCATCTATTTTGTTCTGCTCAGTATTCTTCAACTCTACTAAATATTGTGAACACAGTGGCTAGGAGCTAAGTAGCATTTACTAGACAGTAAGAGTTCATGAGTGAGAAAATAAATGGATGAATGTATGAAAAAATGAACTGGTGTGTTTCCAAAGAATATTTAGGTAAGTTCTCTATCTCTCACTTTATGTATTTAGGGGCCATCCACCCACACTTTCCTGCCATCTCTGGCATAGACTCAGGGTAGCAAACCTCCACCTGAGAGGGAAAAGTTAATAAGCCAGGAGGGAAGAAAGCAAGACCAGAAGCAGTGAGAGGGGCCCACAGGAGATTGTTAGCAAAGGCTGACGTTCTCAGGATAGTAGGCAAGAGGAGCCCACAGGAGACAGCAGGCTGTTGTTTCAGCCAATTTAGTTTCCAGTTAAGAGAGCTAGTGGCCATAAAGGAAATGATTCTCTGGCTAAACTGGCATGATGCAAATGGTTAGGCTGGTTGGGTGAGCATCTTGTTAAAAGTAGTGGCCCGGATCCCTGGTATAGAAACAGCACAGACATGCATAAGATGGTCTTAAAAATAGCTGGCATTGAAACAAAGAGAAGTTAATGATGAGATTAGATGGATGTTATGGCTTGTAGAACATGGGAATAATAAAACTTCTGCATTTGGGATGACTTCCTCCGTGGCTTTGCGCCTGGAGGTGGGTGTGACATTGCTTGGTTCCAGCCCAGTGCTCTCTTAGACTCAGCTTCAATGCCAAGAATTGGAACCTCCACTGACTGTCCCACACTGGAAGTCACCACAGTGCCTAACTCCAAGCTGAAGCTCCTTAGGATAGGAGGCTGTAAGTGAAGCAAGTGGCCTTCATTCCTGACCTAGGCTTTATTTATGTAATACGATGAGTCTATTATTGTGACATCTTTTTAGTATATTAATGTAGTCTGGTTTGAATTTTGAGAGATCTTCACATCAGGATAGCATGGAATGGTGCTTGCTTGAAAGTGATATTTATGTTTGAAAGAGTGACAGAGCAGCAGACCCTTCACATTTTGTGTTAGAAAATATGCTTTAGTCTGTACTTTATCCTATAGTTTCTAGTGTTATTGAATTTATTTTTTGATTATGAACTGATGCGGATTTTACTTTAGCATTTTAAGTACACTTAAATAAATATCCTTGAGATATTTATAACAGTATTTATGCCGAACAAGGTATTTAATTATCAATATGTGGATTTCTTTGATTTATTAGCTAATTTTATTACACAAACATGTAATTTTATTACATAAACAGAGTATTTGAGAACAAGAATATTATGCTTTGAAACAATAAGAATATGTGAAGAGGCTGACTTGGGACCAAATCCTTGGGTTTCTCTGTCCAGAGACTCATAGACAAGCTCCTGCTGTGGCTGGACACGAGGCTCCATGGTGAGTGCTTTCTCAGCGTGAGTGGCACCCTGATGTTTGACCCCCTATTGTCTAGTATGAACTGCCATGTGTTAGTTACTTTCTCACCAAGATGAAGAAATACCAAAAATGAACAATTATGCAAGGAGAGGGGTTTAATTTGGCTTAGAGTTTTGAGGGGAGGTTCCGCAATGGAAACGAGATGGTGGCAGGTGCATGAAGCTGGTCACATCGTTAGGCAGGAGGCATCAGGCGAACAAGAAGTGAGGTCAGCACCAGGGATCCAATTTCTTCAAGCCCCACCTCCTAAAGTTCCCACAACCTTCTCAAACAGCTGGAGACCAAGAGTTCAAACACACGAGCCAATGAGGAACCTTTTATATTCAAACAGCACATCATGATGTTAAATAAGTTAATAAGCAAATCAGTATCTAAAATAAAAAAAACCTACTGAATCCAAGAAGGAACATGTGTTCCTTCTCCCTTCCAACCTCAATTAATTTGACTTATCACCATAATTCATTAACACAACCTGTTAGTTTGCATAGTTATGTTGGGTCATTAAATTCCTTCTATTAAAAACTTCAGAAATGTAAAAATGGAGTATTAATAGATAAATATATACTAAGCATGGCTAGTTCATGAATAATAAAGGAAATATACTCATTGATTTTTATAGTCATGTCCCAAAATATGCACAACAGACAACAGAGCAATACATCAGTGTGTCCTCAGAAGAAGAGAAACACAGTAACAACAGTGATTCTTAAGCACCTACTTGCCATGGGTTTTCTGACTCTGGAAAAGCAGCTTCTTATTCTATGGCTGATGATGCCAGGTACTCACTTCCTGAGCCTTCCTGAAAACTACAGAGTAGATATGTGGATAATGGCCAATAAATGCCAAGAGGAGGTATGGGTGGTTTTTAATGAATGTTTTCTTTCAGGTTAAAAAGAGCTACACTACAAGATCACACTAAATCACACTACTAAAAGCCTGCCATAGCACAGGAAACATTGCAGAAGAAGGAACAGATTGATTTTAAGAGCCACAGATTGGAAAGGAATACCCTAAGTCATGGTCCCCGCACAAACCTTGCTACCCCATAGGGACTTACTGAATCCTTCATGATCTCACAGTGACTACTATAACTCCACTGAGAAGGGTCCCCAGGGTTATAGGAGCTGGGGTGAGGAGAGAGATCAGTATAATATATATATATATATATATATATATATATATATATATATATATATATATATATAAATTTTAAAAGAGATACAAGAAACCACCTCCCTTGCCTGTGGATAGTGCTAAATAGAATGTACTATCATAGTTACAGCAGCCTTCCAGTCATCATGAAAGGACAAACCACACAGCCCCAAACTGAAGGTGGCAAAATTTCAATTGGGAAATGAACTATGGATTCTGCTGATTTTGTTAATTTTAAAATTAACCTATAACAAAAAAATCTTTAGAATTCTTTTTATGTTACATAAAGCTATGCTTAATCATTCTAACCAGAAATGGGCACTGCACTGCCTTTGAACCAACCAACATTCCAATGCATAAGAATAGTCTTCCTTATCTTTGGTTCAAAAGAATCAGTCTCCAAAAAGTCCACCGAGTCTAATCACCATGCTTTGATTTTACCCTTTGATGATCATTAAATGAAATGTGTGTGTGTGTGTGTGTGTGTGTGTGTGTGTGTGTGTGTGTGTGTGTGTAATGCTGGCTTGCAAAGAAGTATGTTTGTTTCTCTATGGCTTATTTATAACATCTTTAATTTTGATTAGTCCTCCTCCATTCTTCCCCCTTCTTCCCATGTGTTTCTACTCCTTGCAAATAGAATGACCTTGGTAGAGGCTTTTAGTCATGCCCTTTTGAATTTAGGAGGCTTCACTAGAAGCGCAATGGAGGTCAATCATAATGCAATTATACCTGGATTACAGGTTAGCCACATGAGGTTTTCTGGTTATTCAGCATCTATTATTTCAAAAATGTTGAAAATAGAGATATCATTCATGCACAAAGTATTCAGCACTATATAAGAAGTGCTTTAATAGCCATTTTAAGAATAACTTCAATGCACAGTGACATCATTTAACCTACCATTAAATTGTAGCATAATACCTTATGAAAAGGGTTCAAGTGCTCAAAGAATGAGCTCAAAGTGTAACCCCCATATAGTCAATCTGGACTTGAATTTGTTTTCAGGGAAGTCACTTAATGCTTATCCATTCAGATCTATTTTAAAGGAATTGTCTCTCCCTGGAGCCTCCCTATTATGAAACTACAGTCTACACATTGCCAAATCCATTGCCCAAAGAATAGAGTCTTTGGGAAAACCTGCCAGATAAGCAAGTTCTCAGCAGCCAGGGGAGAGATTAAGGAGTGCTCAGTGCAGTTGCTTCAGAAGCTGTCCTTGCTTCTTCTGCTGCACGGCTGCTGTGCAGCTGACAATCCGGGAAGGGCTTTGAGTGTGGACGCAGGGAGTGTCAAAGTGACAGGCTTACAAAATACGATTCCCCTTTTGCCTTTCCCCTCCCAGCTGCAGGACACAAGGCCTCCTTAGAAATCTGTTCTATAATGCTGACTCTCCTCTGATACCTTCAACAAATAGACTAAACTCTCTAGGAACATAGGTTTGCAATTGACTCTCCAACCCAAATACACCTTTAAATCAGATCATTAACAGAAAATGTTAGAGGAGGGTATTTATGGTTAGGAAAACAAATACAACATGTTATATATGTCTTAGCTATGCATTCTAACCTCCATGTTCTTACAAATTCAGAAAAATAACAACTCAACTGGTATCAAAATTTCTTCTTACCTAAACTTGCTAAAAAATGACAGGAAATCAAGTGGATAAAGTCATGGGAAAGGAAAGCTGTCTTTAATGCTTATCAACATCTTATGTTAGAAGGGCTGGGCAGCTCAGAACAGGAAATGTGAGACTTCATCCAACTCCTGACAATATATCATTTTAAGGCATTTGCCACTTAATCTCTCTCTCCTCATGTGGGAAAAAAAAATCCCTTCCCATATGTGTATGCTCGTGACTTCTCTCTGTGTTTGTTAGAACCATCTTAGGTAAAAACAATTTCTGGAACCAATTTAACATTGGTATTATTTCCCTGAATATGGAAGAACACTGAGATTACAGTGAAGACCCAGGGGATATGAAATATGTAATCTTTAATAACTCTTGAATTCTGACATTCTACTTGATAACTTTCAACTGTTTGAAAGAAGAAAGCAGAATTTGGGTCATATAGTTTTGAAACAAAAGTTCCAAATGCTTCATCAAAATAACTATGGCTATGATAGTTAACTATTCAGAACCCCATCTTAAAAGGGAATTGATAATACCAATATCAATATTACTTTAGAAAGGTGCATATTTATCACATACAGTACGATAACTATTAAATTATAAACACACAAAGAACATATCTTTTAAGCTCAGGTAGAATTAGCAATTTTAAGAAAAAATATGAAATATAGCCTTTTAAGGAAAATCATAGTTATTAATTGCTAAGAGGAAATCAACCCTGTGAAAATAGTATGTTCGCCCCCCCCCCACACACACACACATACACACCAACTTCCTGCTTAAAGTTGAATGTCTGGATCTTCCCAACTCTGTCTGCATGAGAGAATTGTGCTGACGTATATTATGAAATCCAATGAAAGTACCTTCAATAGTGCTCCCGCTATACACCAAATAAGCATTTATTTATTCCTCAAGAGGGGCTCTCAGCTCCTTTTTCTAAGTTAATAGTCCTTAGCACTCATCATTTAAAGAATAGCAATAGGAATTATGAAAACATAGTTATCTTATTGCAACACACTTTGACTACACGTGGTGGGTGTACTGGTTGTCTTAACAAGTGTAAGACATGCATAACCCTTCTTAACAGGAGCACAAGTTGGCTGGTAAGTGATTGGCTGCAAACATGGTATGATTTCATATGCATTAGAATATTTAAATCTGTCCTCCCACTGAGTCATGGTAGATTGAAAGGAGTTTTTATGCAGTTAGTCACTGTAACTGCCATCACAGCACAGTTATCTGTTTATTATTGTAATTGCCATCATAACACAGTTATCTATTTATAAACATGATGATCCTATGGCTCTTTGGAAACTATCTCTGAATCTTCTTTGTGTTAGGGAGAACTCAGTGGACATGCTATGGTAGGTGCTAACAAAGCTCTAGGGAATACATGAATGAAAGAATAAAATTCCAAATAAAATTAAAATCAATTAAGATAATCCCAGCACTTAAGAGGATGATGTTGGCAGTAAAGAGGAAGTTTAGAGAATGTGAATAAATCTTTGCCAGCTAACATCTGACACAGATATATTTCTATTATATATAAATACCTCAATTAAATTAAATGATAAAAATCAAACAATTGAAAAAAATGCAGAATAGAACTGAATAGAGTATTCTCAAAATATTGTTATAAAAGGACCAATAAACATTTTTTTTTCAAAATGTTAAAACACCCTTAGTCTTCAGATAAATGCAAATTAAACTACATGGAGATTTCATCTCACTCCAGTCAGAAGACTATTATGAAGAAATTAAAGGACAAAAAATGCTTTTGAGGATATTGGAAAAGAAACATTTCTCCATGCTTGGTGGGAATGTAAACTAGTACAGCCATTATGGAACTCAGTGTGGAGGTTACTGAGACGGGTTACAGTAGATCTACCATACAAAACAGTTTTACCTGGCTTGGCATATATCTTATGCACTCTACTGTTTACTTTGGAGATATTTGCTCATTAGTGTTGATTATAGTTATATTCACAACAGCTAGGAAATATAAGCAGCCTAGATGCACATCGACTTTTGAATGGATAATGGAGCTATGGTACATATATGCAGTGAAGTTTTATTCACCTTTAAGGAAAAAATGAAAACTGCAGAAAAAGTAGATGGATCTGGAAAAGGCCCAGGCTCAGAAGTCAAACACCACAGGTTCTCTCTAATATGCATTTCCTAGCTTCACATTTTATATGAGTTGGAACAAGTCAGTAGTAGAGGCCAGGGAGCTAGAAGTGGGCCATGTGTGAGGGAGGAAAGGAGGGATTAATGTGAGGATATAATAGGCATGCAATGAGAGGGGCAGAATACTGGGGTGAAATGGTCTAAGGGGAATCAGGGGAGGGAATGGGTGAGAGGAGGAGGTAGGAATGGAGGAGGACTAATCAAAATTAAAGATGTTATAAATAAGCCATAGAGAAACATACTTCTTTGCTAGCCAGCATTACACACACACACACACACACACACACACACACACACACACACACACACACACACACCTGTAACGTGAAGATGGGACATGAATATCAGTTACATGGTACTGGCTACTCAGCAGCCCAACTCCTTTGTGTGTGTGTGTGTGTGTGTGTGTGTGTGTGTGTGTGTGTGTGTGGTGACTCAGACCCCATCAAACAGCTGAGAAGTGGCAGTGGAGCTTTCATCATGAAGTAAGATATCTCTTCACACCCTCCAAGGCTCAGAGACCATTGCAAAAGAGGTAGCAGTCAGAACGTAAAAGCCAAAAGAAGAGAAAGAATACTCTGGAATACTGTATTCCAGACAAATCCCATCTGCCAGACAAATACTGTCTTCTAGACTTTAAGTGGCTAATGCATTATGGTCTCAGTATGGCTGATGCTACCTACACAAGACCAGCATGATATGAGGGCAAAAAGAAATGATGGCTTCAAAATAGAAGAGAAACTCTTTGGAAAGGAGTAGTTCAGTGGAGGGGGACAGGAGACAGGGGAAAACAGAGGATGGTGGGAGGGGATTATGATCATGGTACATGGTGTATGTTTGGAGGTTGTCAATAAAAGTTTCACAAACTAGATTTGATAGAAGTCTCTGAATTTCAGATAACATCCTAAGGGTCATTGTTACAAGACGCTACTGAGAACTGAGCCCTAAATGGGAAGGGAAGTAACACACTGAGAAGGAATGTCTCCAGTCCCTTGTCCTCCACTAATTTTGTCCAGATCATGGAGCTCAGATTTGTGCTGACTCGGAACACATGAGCCCTTCATGGAGTAAGAAGGAGGAGCTGCAACTGGAAACTGCCCAAGGCTCAACTTCTCACAGCAACCTTCAAAATTAGAAGCCTTAAAAAACTATTTCAGAAGAAGAAACTAAGGCCTGAAAAGTATTTCCACAGAGGTTCTTCCTCTAGGATCAGCATTTTAGCAGTTAGGTCCTTCTAATCCAACTCTCTCCCGTGGAACTCAGGAAAAAAAAAAAAGAATCCTCTGAACTGTGTGCCCACTGCTCGGTGTTTTCATTTACCGTGTGATGCCAGGAAGTGTAACTGGAGCTAGTACCAGAACACTCCTGCCTAGGGCTGGTGTAGAGGTCAGGAGGAGGACAGATGACAGCAGGTTGGAGAAAGGATGCGGAGGGTGGGGAGGATGTTTACATGCCCCACATGTTTGGCCTAGACGAGAACCCTCTGGTCTCTTAAAGTTGGCTGGAAAGACAGAATGCCCTGGCTTCAGATAACTCCAGATCTGCACGTATTCTGGGTATCGATGTTCTTTTGTCTGGATGGGAATGACAGACGTCTTTGTCCAGATCTGGCAGGAACACAAGTAGAGCTGACTCTCCCTGAACACAGTGCAGCCACCAACAGCACAGACGTCTCTAAGCTCCCTAAGTAATACAAATGTCCTTCCCTTGTCTCCACAATTATTCATAAAATATCCAATACGCTGAAACTCTGTGTGATTTATGAAGAGGCTGAACTTTAAGTAATCCTTAATCCTCTCCTCCCTCATGAAGAAGAAAAGGGGGAATATAAACCAGCTAGTAAAAAAATCAAGTTAAGATGCCAACATTCTGATTCCAGGGTCCCAAAGCACCAAGGTAGTTCAGAGCTGCAAGGGGCAGGATTCAGTTAAGGAAAAGCTGATCAAGGGGAGCTGAGATTCATGTGCCTGAGATCACAAGTGTGCTCTGAGTTCAAAGAGGCAAAAGAATAGTTAATATAAGTACCATGTGCGACATGCTTCCTACAGAACACATTCTATAGTTTGGACTTTTAAAGGAGCTACTTCCTGTAATCTGAAGCAGGCACTGACATGCCATGTCAAACAGGCAGTGGATGCTGAAAGGGTTGAGGATTTCCAGTGAAGAGGCAAAGCAGAGAGGTGCCTGCCTGCACAAGAAGGTTGAGAACACATCATAGGGCTCTGATGCCCATCAAACAAAGATTAAGCTGAAATACAAAACTATGACATTAATTAAATCTTCTCATTCACAAAGACAATCCAAGTCATAGAAATTGTAGTAAGGAAATGCTAGGCACTCCTGAACAGAATAGAGTTTTGTTTGTTTTATATTCTCCAAAAAAAATGTGAGGATTGAAACAGACAGATATTAAATCTCATGTCATTTTCTCACCATTTTTGGTCTGTGGCCCTTCAAAGGCTTCATGAAGGAGTTAGCAAATGAGTTAATCATGGGACGGATGGGACACATGTGACAGACAGGATCAGGAGTGTGGCTGAGGAAGCGTAGCAGAGGGCATTGATGACACACAGAGCAAGGTGCATTCTATGGTTCAGTGAGGATTTCAATTTATCACAAATGTACAGCATATGTATGAAAAGCTATGAGGTTAAGGCTATAAAATAATTTATGGCTAGACACTTAAGATAACTTAAACGTGATGGAAGTTGTTCTAATTATTTGAGCTTCCCTGAGTTAGCCTGCCAATGCTAAGTAAGATGGCTGGAATAATGCAGTATCTGTAAAGAGGACTGTAAGAAATGTCTGGAGCCATCCACCGGAAGTGTAGCAATGCCAGAATCTAGATTGAGATGGAAGAGAGGGAGGAGATGGCCTGTTGTGGAGACATGGAAGCTTTTGAGAGCGGGGCTCTTACAATGATGAACTGAGGAAGACGGAGGAGCAGTTAATCATTCTCTCTGGGTTCAAGCTTTAGGGTAGAACAGTCATGGCAAGTGGCCAAGAATGCTGGCTGTGCAAGTTTGAGTCTCTTCCAGGGCCCATTGCATAGCCCTGGTGCAGAGGGAGAAAGTTAGAGGAGGGTAAGAACCAAAACCTCACTTGAAGACTTGAAGAGAAGGGCTCAGATAATGATTTCAGAAGAATGTTTAAAAAGTAAAGAAGTGGTGTAGATGATGGGCACTGGATCAAGATCAAAGATGATGAGAACATATCAGACTGCCAGCATGTGTTATGACCAGAAAGCAACTATTCTGGGCAAGTGGTGGGGAAGGACAGGTACTGAGAAGGCTCCATATGTGAGGTTATCTATGGATCCAGAAGTAGCACCAGAAAATACATATCCAAGAAGTATCATAATTTGAGAACTCTATGGGTAACCTGAGCTGGGAAGAGTGGCTTTGGCCCATAATCAGATCTTTACAGGCTGAGGCTGGAGGATCACTCTAAGATCGATGCCAGCTTGGGCTACTTAGTGAGTTGCAGGCCAACCAAAGATTGAGAATGTATCTGCAAAAGAAATGTGTATCAAATAAGAGTTTGCAGAAGTGGTAAGAATATGGATGTCATCTATACTAAAATTATACTATGAATGCTATTTGATTAAAGCACTAATAAATCAGAATCAAATAGGAGAACTGGAAGAACAATAAAATTTACATGCCTATATATGTCTTACCTATTTATGTAATAGTACATGCATAAACCAATCTCAAATGCCTATAATAACACTACAAAACATATTCAGATTCAAATTTATATGCCTTTATTCCATCCATATCAACTATCCAAGTTGGAAAATTATGTATATTTTTCTTTAAAACCCTTTAGGCTTTTAATATAATTTGAATAGCAATCTCTATGGTATTGTGTGGTGTTCTAGACTATCACTTCTCGAGTGTCTGGAGCCATCACTCACCTACACAAGGACCAGACAAATATCTCTAAAATAAGGAAAGACTTGCCCTCAAGAAGCTGAAAGTTCTAACACCTATCTGTGTTACCAACACACCAGATCACCTTTGAAAATATTGGGATCAGGAAGCCAAGAATGGAAAACAATGAGAATTTGAGGAGGGGAATCTTAATTTCAGTCAAGGATCCTGAAAATGGCTCTTTTAAAATCTGCACCTACTTTCTCTCCCAAAAAAAATCCCAAAATACAGAGTGACTTCAACATTTACAAACATGCAAAATAAAACTACTATTAAATGGGAAAAGTAGGCAGAAAATGTGTGATATGGAAGTTTCCAACAGAAATAGAAAATGTGGGTGAAATACACAGAACAACTACAGAATGCAGTCCGTCATTTGCAGTATGCATCTTAAAATAGAGCCAACATTTGTGAACTCATTAGCGTACTATGTCCACAAATATTGTGTATACAAAGGAAAACAAACAGGCCCTGGATCTTTGGGGTTCATAATCTAAGTTTTATTAAAAAAAGAACTTCTGATTAAGATGACAGTTTAGCAGCCAAGCCAAATCAACATGGGGGGGGCAGAAAAACACACAAATACATGCTTCTACTTAAAAGTGAAGGTATGTAAGGAAATATTAGCCCTAGCAGAGGAGGATTCAGAATTTCTAGCAACCACACAACCACCCAGAATTGGCTCCAACCACTGTCCTCCGCCAGGTTCAGGAGCACCCAACCTTGCCTGAAGGCAGGAGCAGGAGTCTCAGCCTCCCAGTCAATAGGATTAAGGGTGTGTTGACTCACACCCTTAGGAATTTATGCTTTGTTAGAATACCTGTTTAATCTTGCATAAATACTCTGTGCTGGTCATGTTTATGTGTGTATATTGCCCAGTTTGATATTAGAACTTAACTGTATGTTGTTCCACCCAGCCTGTTAAATATTTGTATAGCAGACAAATTCAACACCTTGGGTCATCATTTCTGTTGTTATTCTGGGAGAAACATAAGAGCCACACCTGGCACCTTAGGCTTCCACCCTCAAGATATGTTCCTTCTGATGTACATGTCTAAGAATGGAGCAAACGATTAGAAAACACAAACACTGAATTAACTCACAATGCAAAAATCTCTACACTATAATACAAGAAACACACACACAAATCAAGACAATCAAAGTTTTAACATTGATTGATTGACTATTTTCCTTTATTCAAAATTCTTTTAATAAGGTTATGTTAAATATTTCAATATGTTGGATTTTTCTTTTTTGTTCCACAGACACAATGACTTCTTTTCTCTGAAAAAACCAATAGGCTTTGCTATATATAACCTTGCATTCTTTTTCTTTATTTTAACCATTCTGTCTCTGTGCAAAACTATGAGTTCTTCCAGAGAATGGGGCCAAACATTCATTTTGCAGAGCCTCAGCACACATTTACAGAACAAACTGAATAGACCCAAGAAAATGCTTCCCAAAGATGTATCTATGCACAGAAAAAGTTGTATGGTTCCTCCTCCCCCATCGACTTTCACAAAAAAAAAAATAAATAAATAAATAAAATAAAGGGCTAATATCACCAGTGGGCAAATTTTGTAAAATTACTCTCCAAGTGTTTCAACAAAACCTGCCAACACAACTCAAACCCAGACTTCCCCATTCCCTGCTTTGTGGCAAAGGGCCTCACTGGGACAGGCTGCCAGTCACACAGACGAGAGCCAAATTGTTTGGTGGATTTGAGAAGTGGACAGATGTTCTCCTGGGACATAGAGACAGGCCCCGCCACATACATTTTCACTTGACGTGTTAACCAATATTCCTAGCCAATTATTCAGAGGCGACCAGCAGTTAATGCATGCAAAGGCAGGAGCTGGAATCATCACTCAGAGTTCCCACACAGCCCCAAACTCCTGCCAAAGTGTTAAATTCCTCTCAGGCTCTGAACTGCATTGAGTACATTTGGGAGGCCCGTGGATGTTTTCCTTGAGGCTTGTATGAGAACACCTAAAACTGATTATGAAACGGTCATTGTGGATGAATAAATATGAGAAAATAAAACAAACTCTGAGGATATATACTTCAAAATATCGAACAGGAAAGAATAGGTTTTACATACAAGAGTGCATTTGAGGTCTCAAAGGTAATTACCCCAAGGCACTGGGATAGGGAAATAAAACAATAGCAGCTTGGCCACACCAGAGAAATACTGTGCTAACTGCTATTAAGCTCTTTTTGCAGCAGAGATATGATGTAATAAGATCAGTCATTTTAATGGAAATTAGGAAAACATAAATGGTTGTATTGGCTACTTTATTTGGAGAAATCTAAGCAAATGAGAGTCAACAGTTACAATCTCTTTTGCCAAGCATCCGTCTGCACAGTGTCACTCTGTCTTTGATCTATCCTTTCTTCTCTGGGCTTTAAGTGATACAAACTGAGTGCTATTACCGGGGAAATAAGAAGAAGGGTTGTAATCTTTGTTTCCCAGAAGGTTGTAATGGTGGGCATTATTTTGAAGGTAGCACTTTCTTCCTGGGGAAAATTGTACCACATCAAAATGAATATATATATATGTATATATACATATATATTTAAATATGTATTACTTATAAAATATCCATGTCTATCACAAAGTTTCTTAGATAAAATATCACAATAGCAGAAAATACAGAACAATGTCAATATCAAGTCTATAAAGTCAAAACCCTCTAAGGGATTCAGAATAGTGTATAAATGTGGTTATTGTTTCATCAGTTAATATCAAGCAAACAGCCCAAACACACCCAGCAGACTAGCAGAGATTACTAACGTCAGAATGTAGCCACCAACCTCACAACAGGAGACAGGGAATGATAGGCACAGTGTCCCTAAATGCTGAGGAAACCCTATGGGAGATACATTCATCACAGACTTTGAAAGGAAGCCAGAAAATAAATTTTAAAAAAATTGGTAAGTGTAGTGCAAGCTAGAACTTGGGGCTCACATGACCACTGTGTACAGTTCACAGTCACTTCATTAAGAATTGGTGATGAACAGAAGTGGGATGAGTGCCTTGGTTTCCCCTTTTTTCCAACTTCTATGTTCCAAAAAGCGCTGCCCTTTGGAGAATGCAGTCAGAATCTGGCTAACAAGGAAGTGTGGATGAAATAGACAGAACACTTATGACAACCCAAATTCATATGCTGAATCCCATCTCTCAGCATGACATATTGTGTGGTGTTTGGAATGGTGTCTGTCTTCTTCGGACTAGTGTTCATATATTTGAGGACACAGAGAGCTAAGGTACCTATTTCTTCATGTGAGCATACAGGAATTTCTACCTTTAATAGCCACCTACTCTACTATAATGTGTTGCAGGAGCTGGAAAAGAGCAAGAAGCTAAGAACACAGGGTGGATGGTAAGTCTGTTGCTATACTGAGCAGAATAGTGGAGGTGAGCACAGACTAAAAGTCAAGCATTGCTGTCTCCATTGCACAACCTTGCCCATGTGAGTACATCTCTAATGAAATTATAAAAGTCTACCATAGATCTTCCTGTTTAACCACTGACCTCTGTCGAATCTATTTCTCAAATTGCATAGAGAAAGGTAGCTTTAAACTCCTTAACCCAAATAACCCGAAAAATGCTGAGGAGGAAGATTAACATACTTTTTAAAGTGCTATAGTGTACGGCCAAATTATAACTTGATGGCAAGGGCACAAAGACATTGATTCAAATCATGGTGCCTAAGATGCAAATCACTGGCATGTTAAAATTAACACTCTATTTTCTCAGAGAAATAACATTTCTCAAACCAGCAATCTATCATCAACACTTTAGCTTTCAGTTTATATATTAGTTATTTTTATTGTTGCTGTGAACAGATACCAGAAAATAGACACCTTAATGGGAGAAGGGCTTTGTGGTACTTTCAATGTAAAATGTCTCTCATATGTTTGTGATTAAGCCTCATATTTGATATTCAGCTGGTGGCAATTTGGGAGGTATATCCTTGCCTGAGGAGATAAGTCACTTGGGGCAGACCTTGAGGTTTATTAGCCCAGCACAACACCCAGTATTGAGACTATTTCTACCCAGATAATATGAAGCCCAGTCTCTGTTCCACCATGCTTTCTTGTCCTGATGAAACTTCCTCTAAAGACTGTGATCCACAATTGGCCCCTTCCTCCCATAAGCCTTTTGATCAAGTGTTTTAGCTCAGTACTAAGAAGTTAATTGCAACAAAAGCTGTTACCAGGAGTGGGATCATTGCTGCAATTAGCCTGGCTTTGTCCTTTTAGTTTGCTGAATGAATTTGCTAGAAGAAAATAGAAGGATTTGGAACAAAGGACTAGAGGAATAGAATGAAACATTCTGGTGAGAGTGTGAAAGACCTAAAAAGTGAGAAAAAGTGAGAAGTTAACTTCAGTAGGTTTATTTCAACCTACAGTCCCTCATAGAGGGGAAGCCATGTTGGCAACATGGTTGCAGGAGTGTCAAGCGGGGCTCTTTAACTGCTCAAGTCTTTGTAGAAAAGGAAGTAGAGAGCAGTCAGGAAGAACACAGAGAAGAGCTAGGCCAGGCTTTAGACTTTAAGCCCAGTAACCAACTCCCTCTACAGGGATCTACAACCTCCCAAAATAGCACCACCGAACAGGAATTAAGTATGGATACACATGAGACATTCTGCAATTAAAGCACACCCTCAAGTTGTCTTCCTGTGTATGAACAGATGACTGTTTCCTCAGCTGCAAATTGAGTTTAATTTTCAGACTATAGAAAAAAGCCTTACTTACAATGAAACAACATAGTACCATATGTTGATGCTGAAAGCAACTGAGGTCACTGCAGAGTCACATAACTTATTAGACTCAATCTTGGATATACACTTGTAAAAAGAGGCTGCTAGCTTTCAGTAAAGGGCCTATTGGGAAGTATTTTACGTTTGGAGAATAATATGGTCTTTAGTTCTGGAGTGATTGTACTGAAACAGCCATAGATGCATGGGGATGAATGGCCATGGCTCTTTTCTGAACAAAGCAGAATGTGACCCAAGAGTCCTTCTTGGCTGATCTCAGGTCTGTATTGTTAGATGAATCTCTTTATTAGGGTGAGAATTTGGTGTCTCTTTCATTCCACGAGATTGATGCTGCTGTCTTCCCTAGCAGAATCTCTGAGGAAGGGTTTGTTCTCTTTGTAATTATACAACACACACACACACACACACACACACACACACACACACACACCTTCACAGAACAGATGTAAAGGAAGGAATAGCCATTAACAAAAGTAATCCTCAGTGAGGAGATGCACTTGACATATACCATCAAGGTAAGTGCTTGTTGAGTCCATCTATTATCACTCCATCGTCCGTCTGCCAAGATATCAACTTGCTTGCTTCACGCCTTCATCATAACGTTGACCCTGAACTTGAGTATCTTGGGGAGGCCAGTCTCCATAAGACAAAGATTACCAGCCTTTTGGTCTTATTATTCACATCAGTCTGTCGCTTTAGCACTGAAGTCATTTTCATGGATGTATGCAGTTATAAAACAAATAAGCAAATAAAAGATTTCAATAGTTTGTATAGCATTGTGCATAGGCTACATGTGTGGAATTTGGCACAAATTAATATTACAATGCCTGATGCATGCCACAACTCCACTACTAGGACATTATGCTGGCTTATCCCACATTCAGAGGCTCTCAGAAGCAAGAGTTCAATGATTTCAAGCATGTACCACCAAATAGAAGAAATGAGCTGCTTCTCTATCCACTGCTACCATTGCTCTGAACAGCAGTGGTAGTTCACCAAGATATTAAAGGATCAATTATTTCATAGCTACACCCACTGCATTGGAGGCTGTTGTAAACAGCAGACTAATTAGATCTTGGAAAGAAAATCCTGTTTAAATAAAATAAAAACACAGGTGGTTTATTGAGTTCACTCTGATTCTAAACCCCAACATTGTATTTAAAGTGCAGAGTGATTAAAGGATGTTATTTTTCTGGTCAGCTCTACCCCAGGAATAACTAAGAGCAATACCATTCCTGACAGCATGAGGTATTGATATGTATGTGACCATCTCTCACAAGCTTCAGCATTCTTTAACTGGAGAAAAGAACCTCCTAGGAAAATGCCAGGAAATTTGCAAACATAATTTTACATAGTTTTTTTTTGTCATAGCTTTGTTTATTCATAGTTTCGTCATAGCACAGTTTCTTGGGATTGTGATGTTCTCTACTTTCTATCTGCTAAAATATGCCCCTTACTACATGCACAAACAATATTCACCCAAGTGGATATTTTACTCCTTTGTAATATCTTTCCCACCTGACTATTCATCACCTCATGTTTCTAATTCTTTCTATTATCCAGTATCCATTATTGAGAACTTACGGATGCAGTAGTTTTCTTTTGTGCATCTCAAACTCATTCTAATGTTTCATGCAAAACTAATACATAGTGAATAAAAACCTATGCAGCAGCATTCTGGTTTTTAATATTTCTTAAGATTCAGCACTATCTGCCAATTCTGTTCATTCACTGCAGAGTACGTGGCCTTCTGTGTCACTTTGCTTAGTTTCATGTATAAATTGAGCAGCTTTTAATTACCAGAACTATAAAATCCTGTGTAAACTTCCCATTGCTTAATGTCCTCATCTGTAAAATGGTGTTACATTTTCATGACTATGACAATGAAATA
Organism: Zapus hudsonius; assembly: GCA_004024765.1. Lineage (NCBI taxonomy): Eukaryota > Metazoa > Chordata > Mammalia > Rodentia > Dipodidae > Zapus > Zapus hudsonius. The sequence continues at coordinate 34,396 of PVHP010009278.1, forward strand.
TTCTGAGATCGGAAGGAATTATAATATATAAGACACTTAGAGTAAAACCAGGTATATTGTGAGAACTATGTCAGTGTACTGTGTTATTTCAAGATGTTCCAAATTCTGGGAGCGTGTTCTCTATTAAATTCTTAACACTCATGATCCCTAGTTATTTTGCCATTCTACATATGAGAAGGATCGTTATTGGATGCATTTGGCTATGTTTTGTATTACAATGGAGAATTCTATTTTATACCTAAATTCATGAAACAATAGCAGACTGAAAAGTTTGAAGACTAAATTTTTCATTGACCAAACAAACATATGTAAAAATAATTTTTTTTTTTGTTTTTTTGAGGTAGGGTCTCGCTCTAGTCCAGGCTGACCTGGAATTCACTATGCAGTCTCAGGGTGGCCTTGAACTCACGGCGATCCTCCTACCTCTGCCTCACAAGTGCTGGGATTAAAGGCATGCACCACCATGCCAGGCTCAAAAGGAATGTTTTTTAAAATACATAGCTCCACATATGTTTTAACCTATTTATATAAGGACATACTTCCTATGTGCAATAAATGTTTTCAAAAATATGTATACTTAATTGTCCTAGGTCTTCCAAAAACATTAGTTATGCTTTATGACTGAGTAAAGATGGTAACTTGAGTTAGAAGCACATTTTAGTTTAATTAATGTTAGTGTCAAAATCTCATTATCCGTATCCAGTTAGATGATCATTTTAGCAAAATTAAAGATTTTAACTATGACTTCAACTATGCTTTTATGTTTCCTAAGAATTGCCCCTAATATTTGTCAGAATACTCACTCTTACGTTTGTGGTATGTTACGGAGATTGTGTTTGGGCTTCTCTGCGGCATTTTATCTGTTTAACTTCCTTTGTGGCATTTTATCATATCTAACTTCCTTTCCAGTTATTGATTTCTTCATACATTTTATGACATTATCAGCAGCTCTTGCAAAGTACACTTATTTCATAAAGAATTTACATTATTACAACAGTGAAAAATGCAAGTGCAGAATTTGAGTTACCAAAGCCCTAGGTGATTTTACAGTACAGATGAGTAACTATGGGGCTTAATTAATACCAATAAGGACTGTTAACATTTCTGTCTACATAAAAACAATACCTCCTCATGAAGGACATTTTTTCAACTTGCATTTGATAGGAGATTCTTGTGGTTCTTGATGAATTCACATTTTGAGAGAGTTTCATAATTTGAAGTTTTACAGAAGAAACAATATTTTTGGATTACAAGATTGACTCCTAATCTACAGAAAATGCTTGAATATTATATATGACTAGTTTATGATCCCCTGGCAATGTTTATCCACACGTTAGGTTAGCCTTGTGTCTGCAGTGTTGCTCATCACATTGTTTTTACCTGAAGAGTTTTGTATTTAAGGAAAAGGATCCTTTCATATAAATACAATTAGCATTTTTAGATTCTGGTCACAAACTTTAGTACCAAGTCTGCGTTATGATGAAAGAAAGACCACACGCAATTCATACAATGTGACAGGAAATTCATAATGTCCCTTTCATAATGTAGATATAGAAAATCTCTCCCTATAAGCCATGGACTATTCTACATGTTTATTGTTTTCTGAAAACATGACCATATAGGTCCACTCTGCACCCAAAATGACAAAGAATGAAGAAAGCAATGGCCCTTAACAAAAACATGATGATCTCTGGGCTGAATATACAATCCAGACAAAAATTTGAAGAGGACTTTGAAAAACAGATCAAAGTGCATTAATAGTATATGCCACACAATTATTGTTATGATAAAAAACTAAGCATATTCTTTCAGTCTTAGAGAGCTCTTGGAAATAGCATTGCTTAGAAAGGAAAACCTATGTGATCTGAATTATCAGAAAAAATAGACCTCTAATAAATAAGCAGGCTTAACTTCTCTTACAATTTTAAGAATTTTTTTGGTTTTGATTCAGAAATTCAGCTGTTTAGCCATAAAATCATGTAGTCCTATTCTGCAACCAGAACATACATTCTCAGTCTTGGCAATTTGGATGTGTCATAGTCAGCTTTAGTTGCTAGGATAAACTTCTAACAGAGAGGAAAAAAGGGATTTATTTGAAGCTTACAGATACAAGCAGAGAAAGACTCTAGAAAACACAGTGACAGAAACATCATGGTCTGGGTCTGAATATATAGTATTGTTGTATTCTTACCATAAGACATTGTGAATAATAGATATTCAAATATGCCATCTAGGAAATGGTGAAATCAAACTTCCCTCAACAGGATATCTCAAGCCTCATGAAACATTGACAACAGGACTTCATGTTAATTAAGGAAAAAGGAAAGAAAAAAAACACAAGTCATCTGGATAGAAAACACAAATCAAATCTCTGATATATTTACAAAATTAACTTTGCTTTTTGACAAATCATCATTGAATGGCCAAGAATATATATGTACATATATATTGTACATATATATTCCCCAAATAATAACTACATGGACAAAAGTCACAGAATTCAAAGAACAAAGAGAAATAGAAAAAAGGTGGACAGAGACCTACAAAGGAAATCTCAAAGGGAAAATAGTAAATAATTTCAACTAGAATATTCATAAATGAAGCGTCCATTCCAGTTTATGTTATGTAAAAGTTGTAGGAATGGTAAGAAGTCAGAAAATTTTCTATTTTAGTCTTCTCAGTATATTTGATTTATTAATAATTGCAAAAATATAATTCATTAAGTTCGTGTCATGAATCAGGGGACTGTTCTAAGAGATTTTCAGTGCAATTATTTTAATCCATACTTTGAATAGTTAACTCAATCTACACTGCTAGATGGTTAAACTAAAGGAGGTTTACCAGGGTATATTATTTTTCTTGTGCTAATAACACATATCAATACTCAAACAACCTTTGATAACAAAGCTAAGAAAATCAGGTGAACTCTTTGTCAGATGTTTGGTTAGGGCTTATAGATTCTATCTGGAGTCACTTATCATGATTCACTACTAGAGTAAATGGCTTCCACATTTGCTCATATATGTAGAAGTTACTTGGATCATGTCAAGATTTTTATATACTTTTCTTCAACTTGGCTTTTTCCAGTATGACAGTAAGTAATGACAACATTTTTTGTTAGGTTGAAACTTTGCATGTGGTAAGGATTAGTTTCTGGCCAGTTAGGCTGTCAGAGAAGTGCATTTTTAGGAACTTTGTTTATGAATGCAAAAATTGTCTTTCTAAAAAACATGTCACAGCTTCTATGCATACAGCTGAGCATATATTATAAATTAACAACCAACTAAAATTTTGTGTAGATTATTGGATAATGTGCTGAATCATAATTATATTCAACTACAATGTGAAGACCACAGTCATATATGAAGATAATGTTCTAGGGAAATTATGTTATTAGATAAATCTAAAACTGTTAAAAATCAACCCAATATAAGTATGTAGATATTGTTGAACTTTTTTGAATCTAATATTTTAAATATTATATAAGATTAATAAGTACTTAAATTACATAGAGTTTAATTGCTATGATATTCCATTGACATTATCTGTATAAAAATTTTCACAACTATTAAATCACATATATAAATATATGTTCCTTATTACATACATATTCATATAGCCTTATGTCTTTAGCCATAAAACAATGTCATAATAATATGCTCAATACTTTTACCAACTTCTTTCAGATGAAAATACTAAGGTTCAGAAAGACTAAATGGGTTCCCAACATGTCAAACTTATACAATTAAAATTATTATGGCCAATTGATGATCAGCTACATGGAAAACTCAAATATGACATTTCTCATTTTTTCGTCAAAATTTAATTTTAAGAAATAGATTGTCTTTATAATCATGACCACTTGTATTTTAGAATCAAGGCTACTGCTCTTTGTACTATGAATCTGTTTCTATTTACAGCAATTATGACACTACCAGACATACTAAGAATGCATACTCTTTCTTTTTCTGGGAAAACAGTAATGATAGTGAAAAGAGTAGAAATCTCATGGAAGACGATTAGCATTATCCACACATTCTGCATGAACTAAAGCACATGTCATTTTAGCCTTGTGACTACAACTACATATGTTTTCTTTCTGTTACAAAATAACCAAGTATCTTTAATCACTGAGAAAAAAATATTGGAAGTTTCTGGTTTCATTTTTAAGTTGTTAGATATAATTTATGAAAACAGTCATAGCTAAAAAAAAACCCACAAACAGTGTATTTCCTAATTCTATTTAAAATAAGTGGAGAAAAATTGGTTTCCTTCTAAGGGTAATGGTGCAAAATACTTAAAGGCAATTTTCCTACTGTGTAAGTTTTCATAACACAAATAGGATAATTGGCATTTGATTAATAAGAAAACATCATTTGCATTACACAGACTATTACCACTTGCAGCAGAACCAACTTCTGGATCCATGGAACATGGGAGTAATTACTGTTTTCCTGTGAGGAAAAGATAGAACACAGATTTATTTTTGAGTTCATTGTTTGGAACACATTTGGATTTATTTTAATTTTATTTTCTTTTTAAAAATGCTGGTGTAGTTTCTCATGTGTCGGGCCACTGACAATTATGAAGAGTGACAATCAAAAATGCAGTCAGGAAAAAGTAACAGTGATGAGGGAAATAGAAGAACAAAGGAAATAACCATTGTAGTAGAAGAATTTTGCTCCAATTATTTTGGCATTTCCTAACAAAATGGAGTTAAAGATGTAATGCCTTCTCTATTATTAAGAATCTGAGACTCCCTAAACAATTTCCATTTATTCTCTCATAGAATTAAAGAAGTTTTACTCATGCAATTTTTGCTTCCAAATGTAACTATTATGTTATGAAATAAGAAACTTCATTAAGAAATTAAAGTTGTCTAATATGAATGTGTATATATAGTTCATTTCTCTTGATGCCATTTTTTCTAATTTTCCATGAATATGTTATTTCTGAATCATAAAATATATAAAAAGATGCGGATGAAAAATTCAATTTGTATTTAATGAGTCTCATGAAGGCTGTTAGTGCAAAATGCCATTTCCATATTATTCAGTCCCCATATGTTTTATTCTTCATTGCTTTTTAATGTCTTTAAGAAAAGTGTATTATACTAATTTTCTATAAATACTCTCCAAGTCTCTGATTTCATTTTCCATACACACAATATATATATAATCTTCCTTCCTGCATGCATTGCTTAAGATGGTGTCATATTCTGAGAAATGCATTGTTAGGTAGTTATATCATTGTGTGAATTACATATAGTGTATTTATATAAACCTTTTTTATATCATCAAATAAACACACAAGCCCCATGGTTTATGTTTGTAGTATAGGCTATGGCTCCTTTTATCAGTTATCTTCTGGCTGCTGGGACAAAATACCTTACAAAAATCAATTTAGGTGAGGAAGGGTGTATTTCCACTTACAATTTCAGTTTTCAGGACATTAGGGCTAGGAAGGTATTGAGGCAGGACCTTGAGACAAATGGTCACATTCAGTCAGACAGAGAAAAAGCAGAGAGTGATTAATGCTTCCAGTCATCCAGCTCTCTCCTTTGTATACAGTTTAGGAACCCAGCTCATTAGATGATGCAGCTCACATTTTGGGTGTGTCTTCTCATAAAAACCAATCTAATTGAGGAAAACTATTGCAAAAATGTTGATGCTGAATCCTGTCAAATTCAGAACCACAGATGAACTATCACACTACTATACCTGTGATGAACAAAACACCAAGAAATTAAATACAAAATATCATGTAAAGCCAGAGGGGCATTCATTTGCAGCAACCTGAGACCCTGGCATGCCCATATACTTGCACATACACACATACACAAAAAATAAACATATAAGTGTATAGGCATATATTTATAAATACATATTAATTTATACATAATACACTTATGTTACATTAGTTTATATGCACACACGCATATGGTCTAGAGCTGGCATTAGTTTTAAGAATGGCAGCTGAGTTCACAGAAGGCAGTAGGGTGATCGTTACCCTACTGGTATTTTTAGGGTATTTTATAAGTATTTTTAGGGTATTTTATAGGTTAGTCCTGGCACTGCTAGTATTTCAGCTTTATCTTATGCTATGATAAAAACCAGGCACTGGGCTTGTTTTGATCCATAGAAAATAGATTCCATTTCATGATGGCAAGAGAGGCATGTTCCTCTGAGAATTTTTTTCTTTTTAAGAAATATTGGTGGTCATCATGTAAGACATTGTCCTGCATAATCTCCAAATGTGTATTCATTTTCTGGGATGCCAATACAAATGGTTTGATTACAAACAAAAATGAATCATCTTGACTCTGAGCCTAAAAATTCAACATCAAGCTGTTGAAGGTTCTTTGCTTCTGAGAGTTGTGAGAGGGACTTGCCATCCCCCTTGCATAGCTCACAGGATGTTGTAGCTCTGTAATAGTCTTTGGCTTTTGGAATCATCACTCTGATTCTTTTTATCCACATGACGTGTTTTCACCATCTATATTTTTCTTTATTTTCTCCCTAGGGAATATTCGAAATTTACCATCCTCAGGACCTTGTTTTATTTAGATTTCCTAATGAAATGAGCCTATCTCTAAATCTTGTCCCAGACTGAGTCAATGGGATTTAGAATTTTACTCAATGAATTTTCATTGTGCACAACTCATCTCATAACAATATTGTGATTTACTTATTCTACCACAATCAATGTCTATTGTTTTCTGCCAGTCTTGGTTACTGTGTTGGTCAATGGTAGCAGGAGCCTTTGCTTTTGCTGATTTGTTGATGTATCTCAAGTTTCTAGAATAGCACATGACATTGATCAAGCATATAGTTAAAGACAAAATTAGAGATGCTTTACAGAGTATACACAAAGTGTTTACTGCACAGAAAGCACTATCTACATCGGCCTTTATTATGATAATAAAACTATTGCTCCTAACAAAGTTTTTGAATGCTGTTTTGCAAAATATTTGGGGCTAATTCTTTATTACCATAAAAATACATAACACATCAGAATGCAAAAATCTGAAGGAAAGTAATGCTACAAAGAAGGTTCATTAGAAAAATATTTAATTATTCCAAAAGCAATAAAACTATATTTTGAATTTCAGATATTCACCTTCAGAAAACAAACTATAAATATATATTAGTTCACATTTGTTATTTTAATTTATCAATCACTGTTTCAGCAGACATGATTCATGAGTCTTCCAGTTAAGATGTTGTTGTGTTAGCCATACCAAAGCAGCCTGGGTGGGGACAGAAAAAAATCATGAAATCCACCCTTCTTCTGAAAAGTGAAGGGGTGAAAGAAAACTTCAACCTCAGCAGAAAAGTAGGAAAGTCCCAGAGTGTAAAGCAAGCACACGACCAGGTATAAGAGCCTGCAGCTGCTGCTTTGGGAGTGGAGAACCACCTCCAGCCATGTCTTCAGCTCACGTGGAAAGTGGCCTCCGGCCATGGCTTGTGGGAGAAGTGCCTCCAGCTGCAGCTTCTGCTTCTCTGAAAACTGGCCTCCACCTGCTGCCCCTGTGCAACTACTGCTGAAAACTGCCTCCAGCCTTAGCTCTGGAAGAGAATTGGGTCCAGCCTCTCCAGTGTTTCACAGGGAAGAGCTACATACCTGTCTCTGCCTGAGTGATGACAAGTAAAACAGCAGTGAGTACATTCTCCACTCATAATGGGCTCACATAGTCAAAAAAAAAATAAGAAAGGCAGGTGAAGGGTGCTGTGTGTCAGCGAGCTGGGGCTCTCTGGGTGCCAATGTGTTTGGGTATAGGGCACTCCAGTAAGGGGAGATGTATGATGAGCTTGAGCCCTTGATGTCTGTGTGTTTGGGACCTGTGCACCATGAGTTGGTGAGGAGCAAGGTGGGTCTGGTGCACTCCAGGCTTGTTAAGAATGTGGCATGTTGGAGATTGAAGAATCATGAGTGGGATCTCTGCTCCCCAGACTGGTGAGGAGACTGGGGAGTTTGGTGCCTGAGAATTCAAGGTGCTAGTACACTTGTGCCAGTGTGCTCCAGACCAATGAAGAGTAGGATATGTTTAGGTTTTTTGTTCTGGTTGTGCCAGTGTATATGAAGCCTAAGAACCCTGAACTGGTGAGGGTCAACAATGAAGTAAGTCCTGGGGGGGGGGAAATCACAGCATTAAATTAATTCATAACAAAGACAGAGAAATTTCAAATCAATAACCTAACAACCCACCAAAATGCAAGAACAATCCAAGCCTAGGAGCTCCAGATAGAAAGAAATAATTAAGATCAGAGCAGAGATCAATGAATCAATGAATTGGAATCTAAGAAAACAATTTTTTAAAATAGATGAAACAAAGACCTGGTTCTTTGAAAAAAAATAAACAACAATGACAATCCCCTGGCCATTTTGATCACACACAAAAAAGACAAGTGCCAAATTGACAAAATCATAAATGAAAATGGAGAGGTCACAACAGACACCAATATAATTAGAAGAATCATCAGATCATAATTCCAAAACCTCTACTTCACAAAATTGGAGAACCTGACAGAAATGGATGAATTCCTTGACACTTACCACCAACTAAACTAACCTTGGGCAGATAAAGTTCCTAAGCAAACCTGGTACATCCATCGTGATTGAAAATGTAATCAAAACCTCCCAAAAAGGAAAAGTAAAGGACCCGATGGATTCTAAGCCAAATTCTACCAAACTTTCATTGCAGAACTAAAACCATTATTTCTTTTTCACATAATAATAGAACAAGGAATTATTCCAAACTTCTATGAAGCTACAATCACTGTGAAACCAAAACAAGACAAAGATAAGATATCCAGCTGATTGGTAACAGGGAAGAGAGAAATCAGGGAACTGGGGACACCATTACATTATTTGCTAATTCAGTGTATGTAAATATGGATAATAAAGATATAATTTATAAAAAAAACTAAAAGAAAGTAAAATAAATAAACTATAAATCTATATCCATAATGAACTTAGATGTAAAAATTCTGAATAAAATCATCCCAAACAGAATTCAACAACACATCAAAGGTGTTATTCACCTCCAACAATTTAGTTTCATCCAACATGGAAATCAATTAACATAATCCACAACACTAATAAACTCAATCACAAGAACCACATGGTTATTTCAATCAATGAATAGAAGGCCTTCCACAATATTCAACTTCACTTCATAATGAAAATGCTGGAGAGACAGGGCATGGAGGGCTTATACCTGAATATAATAAAGGCCGTATTCAAAACTCATAAAGTCCAAATGATACCAATGGGGAAAGAATCAAGGAGTTCCCATTAAAATTGGGAAAAAGAGGTGTTCACTCTCCACTGCTCTTCAATGTAGTGCATGAAGTTCTAGCCTATGCAGTAAGACAATTGAAAGACACAAAAGGAAAACAAATTGGAAAAGAAGAAGTCACATTATCTCTTATTGCAGATGGCATAATCCTATACATAATGGACACTAAGGGAAGTTCCATGAAACTCATAAAGGTCATAAATACCTTCAGGAAAGTGGCAGGATACAAAATTAATACTTAAAAATTAGTAGTCTTCCTGTATGGAACTAACAAGCATGCAGAAAAATAAGCAAGACTGTCCCATTTTCAATAGCTTTAAAAAATAAATCAAATATTTTGGAATAACAGTCACAAAGGATTTTAGCAGGGTGAGCTGGGGGTTAAAATTTAGATAATGCACAACAAAAATTCCAATGCACCCCCAAATTTAAGGAGTACCCAAATTCTTGTCTACAAAGTCAAAGAATTAAAATCCCTTACCCCCCCTGTCTGATCCCAGTACAGAGATCAGAGAGGGGAAGGAGCACAACTCACCAGCCCAGTACCTTGCACCTCCAGCCCAGAAGTCCAGACAGAAAAAAAAGCAGCTGTCCCAAATTCAAATTAGGACTTTTAAAGATTTTCTTTGCTGGGGGGAGTGGCAAGGCTCTGGCCTGTGAGTGTCCTTGATAAGGTGAAATGAGGCCATGCCTTATCTACCTGTGGGAGGGGGTCTTTTACCTAATCTCTCTCAAATTCTCACTAAAATTTTTCAACTTTCTTAATTAATAGGGAAATACAAATCAAATCAGCAAAGAGATTCTATCTTCAGTCAGAATGGCAATCATTTAAAAAAATCTACCAACAATAAATGCTGGTTGGGATGTGGGAGGAAAGGAACCCTTAATTCACTGCTGATGGGAGTACAAACTATGTAAACCAATGTGGAGCTTTCTGAAAAAGATGAATATAGAGCTACCAACTTGTAAGGAAAGTGGGACAGAAAGTACATGGGACTCAAGCTCACTCAGACAAATGATTGCCTTTATTCAGAAACAGAGAGACAGACTTCTCCTGTTTATAAAGTTATGTCCCCCATGGGAAGCTTTTAGGAGAATATTTAAAGACTTTTGGTGTGATATGTACTTTACAGGAAAAGTTTTCCTAGGTTTGGAACTTCCTAGGCAGCCTTTGATCTGGTCTATCTGGAGACAGTAAGTGACCATAGAAATGTTTATTGGGCTGGGTGTTAGGCTCCTTTCAAAAGGGGCTTATCAGAGTTAGGATCATTCAAATGTGTAAAACATTCAGATTCTTTAGGATGCTATCAGAGATAGGACCCTTTAGATATGTGAAACATTTCCCCAGGCTCTTTGCAGAGTGTACAGGGAGCTGAATTTTCCCTTCACAACTGATTCAGCTATCACTCTTCTGGGCATTTGTCATTAAGGTTCTCCTCTGAAGTACAGAGACTTTTGCTCAATGATGTTTATACATGATCAATTTACAGAAGCTAATAATTGGAAACAACCCAAATTCTCATTGCTGGATAAATGGATATCACAGCTGGGGTATGTTTACACCATGGAATTCTACTCAGCAGCAAGGCAAAATGATACAATTAAATTTGTAGGGAAGTGTATGGACTTAGAAAAGATTATACTCAGTGAACTTATACAAGAACAGAGACACAAATACCGCATATTCTCCCTCATCTCTCATTCCTAATCAGGTTAAGCTTGAATAGTAAGCAAATCTGACAATGGGGTTGGAAGGGATTGGAGTGAGGGAATGGGAAGGCAAGGGGAGATATACTCAAAGCTAAATCCCAAATGAATTGATTCCAAAGAATCCTTATGCTTACACCCTCTATCTAATTATGGGGTTATTGTCTTGGCAAGTAGGGCCCTGAATGGGGTGGGGTGAAGCCTAAATATAACACAATTGGCTTTGGCTTCTAACTGGTAGTGGCAGGAATCAGTTGTTACTTCCCACATTGAGCTGTTGATCAGAGAGACCTATGAGGTCCCCAAAACAAGACAAGCGTCTGTCAGAGCACTTGATTACCCACCACAGGCAAAAGATAAGAAACTATTGCTGGGGACACCACAGGCAGCTGCCACACGAAACCAAAGGAACCTTCAGGAAACTGGAAGGAAGCCAGTTTCCAGATGGTAAACACATATAGTGCTGGATAGCACTACATGAGCTGCAAGGGAAAACTGGTCTGTGAAGTTTGGGAGAAAGCAGAGAGCACCACTCTATAACAACTGATGTTGGAAGAAAGCAAGGAATATGGCTTTATGTCAGAGACTAGAATGGCAAGAATTACTCACCAGTGCAATAGTGGCACTTGACCTAGGTGGATAATTAATGGCTTTCTTATTGGTTAAAAGATCTACACAGTGGTCAGTAACTCTTAGCTGGAATTGGGATCCAAGGCAAATTCCTATGGAGACCAAGAATCTGGACTCCAAGAGGAAGCCCCCACTAACCATGGTCCTAAAGACAGGCTACACTAACATAATCTCAACAAATTAATAATGCTTGTCCCATTTAACACATTACAATCTCACTCTCTATTGGAGAATCTGTTTGTATTTTTCAGATGGCATCAAGACCTGATATGATAGCTAACTCGGAGGCAGGAGATGAACCACCCATAACACACCATCTAGAACCCAGGTGTGATTACAGAGGAAGTGATGAGCCAAGTAGGAGTCCTGCTTCAACAGTAAGTCCAACAACCTATACAAGGGTAATGGTGACAGACTCTGAGGATAATCAAAATAGTCCAAAGTAGAAACCCAGTGACTCTTAAGTCTACAACTGTAAAGGAGACTTAAAACTCACTTGCCATGGATCAAGAAACTTATGGAAGAGGGTGTGGAAACATACATGAGCCATGGTGGGGGGAATATAAAAAGACATTGGCTCCCTTCTCTCCCCCCGAAAAAAAAAAAACAGCCTGATGCTTGCACAACTCAGTCATCCATTCCATGGAACATTCTGATATCCCATGGAGTAGGGTCCTCAGGGCAGAGGGGCAGGGTCGAGGTAAGTGGGGTACCAAGAGTTGTACATACAGAGTTTCTACTTATTAAAATAAAATATAAATTTTTAAACACCCATGAAATTCATAATAAATTTGTTTATTTTATTCATTCAAGTGTATCCATAAAGTGCATATTGATGATGATTTTAAAAATATTGTACCTTCTGTATAACTTTAGGAAATGAGTATCATATATAACTTCATCTTATTTAATATTTGGAAATTACTCCACTAGGGGAGGAAAAGCTACTGGTCAGTAATAGAGTTCTAAAGGCCCTATGTATCTTACACATATTCTTCCTTCTGAATGGAATATTTCAATATAAATATTCTGGGATAATTATTCTTAGAATTAAACCCAATAGGAATATTGCTACCCTGTTCTTATGCATAAGAACATTCTGAACATTAGCAGTCAAAAGTGAGAAACATTCACTTTAGTAATATTTGGGTCTGTGGTCTAGAGTAGAGTCAGGGTAAAGTTCCTACAGTTTAACACCATATGCTGACATTCAGAACCATAAATGCTAAGATGAATTTTCAATTTAGATTAATGTTGCTGTGTGTGAAGAATGGTAGGCATTCTTCCTTTTAGCCATGGAGTCCAAAAGACCTCCGTCAGATCTGTCTCTAACAAGGCAGTCCAAGTCCACAGAGATTGTCAAGTCCTAGGGTGTGCAGAATAAATTACAGTTAAAATATTGTCCAAAGGAGACCATATGTTTGAGCAGACTGAATTTTCTTTGACTGGGGGATGCAAGTGTTAAGACAAATCATGTACAACTTGTCATAAAATTGAATTAAGACCGGAAGGAAAGGGAATTTTAGTCAGGGAGCTAGGAAGTTAAACAGATATTCTCCTGAAATTAACAGATGTAAGATTGGTGGCTAAAATATCCTTATTCATTCTACCCCTCCCCAAGCATAGAAATAAAAAATCTAAATTTTTAAAATATAAATGCTGAACACATTTCATAAAAGTATATAATATTAAAAATTAACATAAAGTTTAATATTAATAACCAAAGGCCACATTCAAGAATGAAGAATAAAACTATAAACATAAAGAATAAAATATAAAGAATAAAGATTTTTCTAGATTTAAGTATTTTATACTGACTTAATTTTTATCTTATATTGATTAACAAATAAACAGAAATATTCCTACTGTACATAGAAAATAACAATATAAAATAATCAAATTGCAGAACATGCTAGAATGTGATTAGTAGTAAGAAGGAAAAATAAGGCTAGCACTAAGATAGAGATTACTTGAAAATACACAATGATAATTGGAGAAAGGCATTACATACAAAGATGAATTGGGGAGGTGTATGGACATTTGGGGGAGATTATTATAAAAAGAAAACAGTAGCTAAGAAGGCCATGCAGGGCTGGAGAGACAGCTCAGTGGTTAAGGCACTTGCCTCCAGTGCCTAAGACCCTGGGTTCAATTCCCCTGGTCCCACATAAGCCAGACCCACTTTGTGGTGGCCCTGGTGCTCTCTCTCTCTCTCTTTCTCTCTCTCTCTCTCTCTCTGCTTGAAAATAAATGAATAAATAAAATAAAATAAACATTAAAAAAAGAAGGCCATGCATAGGAAAGAGTAGTCACAATAGAAGAGTTGAAAAATAGCTCAAAGACAGAGGTACAAGTTTTGTGAATGAACTGAATGTGTAAGTCCGAAACAGGAGAGTCAAGAATAAACTGAATTTTGGGTAAACTCATTAATAAGTAACTGAGCTAACGATTATCAGGAACAAATTTAGCATGTAAACAAAGCCATAGGAACTAAATAATCCCTATTGGGAATCAAGTGCCTATTAGGTATTTATATTTAATTCTATAAATAGAAGTGTATATTTGGAGCTCAAGAGAGAGTTTTTTCGATAGACAGGTAGCGGGTGAGAAAACAGAAAGATAGATTGATAAAGACAAGATGAGTAGGTATATCAGATAGATGATATATATTTAGGTTCATGATAGGTGTTAAAGGAAAAAGGACAGACAGTGGATAGATTGATGTTAGTGATAGGACAGATGAGACAGATGATTGATTAAAAGATGATATTGAAGCCATGACAAGTATGTAAATCAGAGCAGTGACAGTCAGGCATCTTTGCTTTGGAAATGATTGCCGGAAATATACAAGAAAACCAAGAATGTGAGGCTTTGGACATCCATGCAGTTAGAGGTGAATTAATGAGGTGCTGTGTTTACACTTGTGGGATGGCAATAACCATCTGTGAGAGTGGGTAGAATTATTCCACAGCACAAAACAGTACAAAGAGAAAAGGGTGCAAAAGAGAATTGATGGCCAAATGTAGTAAGACTTGCCACTTTGTAAGTGTTCTCTCTTGATTGCCTCAACTTTGTGTATGAGATGGTAATAAGATTTCCATGGTGAGTGTTATGGGTGATGATGTATTTAACATTTGAGGAGAAGGGAATGGTTGAAAACTGGTGAGATGAGCAAGAGGACTACCTCCACAGCAAGTCAGATAACCTATGAATGGGTAATGGACACAGACACTGAGGAAACCCAAAATAGTCCAAAGCAGAAAACAGAGACTCTTAAGAGCTCATCAGTAAAGCAGACTTAGAACTCACCCACCATGACTCAGAGAACTTTGCTGAAGAGGACATGGAGAAATTCTAAGAGCCATGATGGCGGGGGGGGGGGATTACACAGAGACAGCCCTCAACAACAACAACAACAACAACCAACAACAATAACAACAGCACACATACAACTGGCTACTGCTTGTACAACTCATAACCCCCATCTTTGGACCGTTCCAGCAATCACACTGAGGGTTGGGGGCATGGATGAGGTAAATGGAGATACCAACACAAGAGTTGTTCATACAGTATTTCTAATTATTAGCAATAAATAAATTTAAGCAAAAAAGAAAAAATTCAAAGAAATATTCAAAACCAGATATTGAGGATTCAAAGTCTAAAATAACATATATAAACAGAAAGCAATTTAAAGAAAAAAAACAGATACTCTTCAGGTTGATCTAGTGGTCCTTCTTGAAGGTTCCCGTGAAGCAGAGTAGGAGTCCTCAGGGTCAGTGACCCACAAAGGATGAAAATGATATGGTTCTCTTGCATCATGGATGTATTTCTGCATGCAGACCCTAAAGATGAAATGGAACCTTCAAAAACAGAAAGTCAAAAATAGTGTGCATGTTAAGAGGGATTGGATAGCTTGGCACCCATAGGAAAACTGCTTCCTGCTTTGTATTCATTAACCATGTGTCTTCTGATCATGCCAGGGCATGGAAACTGACCAGAGGATGCTTGGGCCAGAGGAACAGCGGGTAACATCCAACTCATGGCCTACATGCAGCCATGAGACAGACCAGTTCTTGGCGTCCATAAGGGCTGGTGGATACAGAATGTTGGAAACAGACCCAGATAATTGAATTCATTCTGGTTCAAATAGTTAATCTGGATTAGAACCAGAGGTGTATCACAGTTTATTCAATTGCATCATGACAATCACGTTTATCTACTGATCCTACTAATTTTTAAACTAATGTAAAGTGTATCTTTGATACAAACTGCAGAGAAATATGTGTATGATTATTATACTTTATCAAAAAATTACATGATTAAGGAAATGGCAACACTAACTACCCTGATTAATCATCACATTGTTGATCTTCATCATCCTATCACACCACAGCACATAAACATATAGAATTTTACTAATTCTTTGTTTAGAAGGGTTATCAGTATAGAGCAAGAAGCCAGAATAATTATTATAATTGCATTGAGCTGGAATGTGTAATAAAAAGTGACTGGTATGTCTGAAGATGTTGTTCACCTAAAATGTTATGTTGAAAAATGACATTAAAAATGAATAGAGAGGTTTTTAGGGTATGGGGGCGGAGCAAGATGGTGACCGAGTAACAACTTCGCCAGGACTCTCCTAAAGGTTTGACCCCCACAACTGCTATCCAGGCTTTGGACACCGGCCGAACCCGAGTTCGAACTCTCCCTCACTCTCTGCTCCCCTGTGGAGCAGAGGGCCGAGCCCTCCCGCCCCGGCTGGCTCCCGCCGCCATTATCCCCCGGGGCTGA
>PVHP010009279.1:0-24371 GCA_004024765.1 Zapus hudsonius
GGAATTCCAGCTACACATATGCGAAGAGCAGTCTGAGCTCAAGCCTGGCGTTCCTGCAGTTTGCCGGTTTGAGTGTGCCTGCTTGCTTGTGGAGTTGTTGGTGATGGGTTCCTCTCTCGACTTGGATCTATGAAAGGGGGCCAGCCTCTTGCCATTGTGGAACTTACCCTGGATCTGGTACTTCAATAAATACTTTCCTTCCAAAACTGTGCCTGGTTTGGAGATTCATTCAGCAGTGGGTGGCTGACTATGACAGTCCCTTTGGGTCCAAATGCATCTCAGCCATGTTGCAGGTGGTGGAAGCACTTTGTTCTCCACACCTGGGCTCAGGGTACAGGCAGTAAGATGGGCAGGACGGTTCATATACTGTCGAGGTCTGCAAGGAAACAGTCTTGAACGACTTCCCCAAGGCTTGGAGCTGAGCATCAGTGTAGAGAATCATGGCGCTCCTTTAGGAAGCCTTCCCTGACTTACTGAGCAGAAGACATGGTTCTACCCTGATCTCAGCCACAAGCCTGAGAAGCAAAAGAGGAGATAATTTATTCTTTCTTGTTCCATGAGTACAGCGATTCTGTCCATCACAGGCCTTAATGTTTTGTTGGTTTAAATCAGGGATCAAAACTTTTACTCTAAGTCCCCAGATGTTAAGTGTTTTAGTTTCTGTTCCAAGGGAGCCATTGAGCAGAGCCTGTAAGCGTAAGCAAGCACAACCGCGGCTGTGCTCAGATGAAACTTTATTCACTGATACAATGATTCAGATGTTATTATTGACAAATGACAAAAGGTTGTCTTCTCCCCCCACCCAACCTTGTAAAAAATGTGAAGATAAGTCTTAGCTTATGGTTGCATAAAAACTGGTAGCAGTCTGGCGTGGTGGCTCGTGCCTTTAATCCCAGTGCTCAGGAAGGCTGAGGTCAGAGGATTGGAACAAGTTCAATAAGTCAACCTGGGTTAGAGTGAGACCCTGCATCAAAATAAAATAAAATAGAATAAATAATAAAATAAAAATAAAGACACCCCTCTCAAACCAAAAAACCCTACAAAAACAAAACCCTGGAAGCAGGTTGGACTGAGCCACTAGGCTCTGTTGCCAGCTGCTGGGTTAAATTCTTGTTTTTCTTGCTGGATGTGCATAGCGGGTCATCTGAGCCATCTTCATAACCCCACATCTGTTAATTGAATGATGACTCTGGTGCATTCAGCTCAGACATACAGGGTAACAAATATTACCTTTTTGGATTGTGGGGGGAGGGATGGGAACAGAACCCAGCACCTTTCTAGCCCTTGGTGTTTTGAGACAGCACCTCGCTATGTAGCCCAAGCTGGCCTTGAACATGTGATCCTCCTGCCTCAGCCTCCCGAGTGCTGGGATTACAGGCATGTGCCACCCACCTGGCTGGAAACAGCCTCACTTATAGAGAGGGAAACTGAGGCCTTGGATGGGTCCACAGGAAGAGCCCCAGGGCCTCAGATCCCCTCATACCAGCGGGGCTATTATGTCACTGATTCTTGGGCAGGCTGCTCTGGTTTCTGGGCTCTCCAGTCATGGGGGAGATGTGAGGAGCTGGGCCAGCAGGCCTCAGCTGCTAGTGACTAGAAGCTGGCCAGAACCTTGTCTTTGGGGGGAAAATAGAAGCAATCACATAACAAGAGCCAGGGCGGAAGGCCTGTGTCAGAGTGGTTTGGTTTCCTGCCTGCATTTCCCTGGCATGGCACTCCTGGAATGAGGCAGGAGTGTCTGTTCTGTTGAGGGGGAATTGTTACACATAGCTAAAATTAGATGTTTTATTTGAATTATGTTAATTTGACTTAATTGCTGGGGAATGTCAGTGCTCTTCAGAAATCCAAGTCTGCCAGTCTTGGTGAATAACAGTAATCCCTTCTGCTGTGTGGAGCCTCCTTCCTCATGCCCAGCACTTTTGTCTCTCACAGCAGACTTGGAAGGTCTGAAGCCCAGGGCAGACATGGTGCCAGAGAAGCCGAGGCTGGCATGATGAGCCTACGTTTCTCATGTCCAACTTTTGTCTGTTTCCTTTGTGGCTCTCATTCAGCTGGTGATGTATTTAAAAGGCTGAATATGCCTCCCCCGTCCCCTCCCTTTTTAAAAAAAAATTTTGAGCTATAGATAAGGCTGGCTTCATGAATGGAAACCCTGTGACCAAAGGGTCTATGCTTGATTTGGACTTAGCCCTCATTGTGTTTGCAGAGGACCCTAGACTTTCATTCCTCACTGGGCCCTGTAAATTGCACTGACAGTCCTAGCTGTATAGTTGTCTTCACAGGCTGACACTTGTATTTCTCTGTCCAGTTGACCTTGAATGTGACTTGCTGTGGCAGCTAGAATGTCAAGAGGAGCTTCTTATTTATAAATCACTCTCCCTGACCCTGTCTAAGATGAGTTTCTGTGTCTGGTGAGAATCGCAGACCCACTTCCACCATGGCCTGAGGACTTTGACAGGCACATCAGAGGTGAGGTCGAAGGTGCAGGGAAGACCTTGGATACCATCTTGCTAGCTGGGGAGTTTTCAGAGCCTCCCCCTTCCCAGAACCCAGAACACCAATTGTTTAGTAGGTTTTGTCATTGCTACAATAGCCCTTTCCTGGCAAGTCTTACAATGGGTTTTTGAGGACACCAGGGTCTGAGAGTGCTGTTGAGTTCTGCTCCCTCCAGAATGTTATGGATGCACTTTTAGTTGGCTTTTGTACCAGGAATAATGACAGCCAGTTAATGACCATTTGCTGGGGGCTAGGCTTGGGGCTGCTTCTCCCTGCTAAGCACCCCAGCTTCCCATCATGCTGCCACAGCTCTGTGGCCCTTGTCCTGGCCTCATACGCACCCCTGACTTGTTACCCTTTTCAGGGCTTCATGCTAATGTGTTCTTTGTCTACCTAGCTGGCTCTCTTTCCTACCAGTTGGCTGTAGAGTGCACAAGTTCTACAGCTTGAGGCCTTGATTTTCTTACCTGTAAGACAGGCAGTCAATCCTTCCTCACCTTTCAGCATGGCTGCAAGGTTTAAGGGGTGCACTATATGCCCCTTCCTCCCTAGGGCATGGTCAGTGTCACCTTTGTCTAGTTTTCTTTCCCAGGTGGAGTCCTGGCCAAGATGAGGTACGTAGGGTAGAGGGCTGGATACGGGTGTGAGGACAAGGCCAGCCCCCCAGGGGTGTGCATGGAGGGCAGTGATTTCCTGTGGCCATGCTGGACCTCCTCCAGCTAGTGACGTCTCACTTGTTATTGCCCTTGTCTTCTTGTCTCTCCGTCTCGTTCATCTTCCAGTTCTAGTGTGCAGGGAGCCAAGCTAGCAGTCAGTCCTATAAGCAAATCCAGGGGTTGACATCTTGGTGAGAGCAAAGCCAAAATAAGCATAGTCAATGCATAAAAGAAGGAGAAGGATGAGTTCATTTTTAAGCTGTTAGTCAAGGTGATAATTTAAAAATAATAGGCACATTTTTGTGCATGCTTAACTAAAAGTAAAAGATTAGGTGGAGCCAGGCGTGGTGGTGAATGCATTTAATCCCAGCACTCAGAAGGCAGAGGTAGGAGGATCGCCCTGAGTTCGAGGCCACCCTGAGACTGCATAGTGAATTCCAGGTCAGCCTGGACTAGAGCGAGACCCTACCTCGGAAAAAAAAAAAAAAAGATTAGGTGGTAGGCAGAACTACTTCTGAGCATGCTTAGCCTGGACCGTAAAGTTTTGAAGGTGCATTCACAAAGAAGTCTTCCCCCGAAGGAGCATGCCTTGCTTGCTCAAATGCTCCTGCTCTACCCTACAGTCTTCAAGCTGGGGTCTGGCTTGGCTGGTATTGTGCCAAGGGGTAGCAGGTTCTTAGGACTCATGTCAGGGATCAGAGGTGCCAGATGCCCCCAGTGATGGGCCTGGTTGTCACTGATGGGGAGAGAAGGGACGGGAACTGGGCGCTTAACCAAGCTCTATCCACTTCAGCCCAACTCTGTGCCCCTTGTCTCTCCTTATGGTGCAGAGAGTGGGCACAGGCAGGTGGGTTGTCCTGTCATGAGAGCTCCACCGCTAAGTTAGGCATCTGTCACATAGTCAGACATAGGAGAAGGTGAGAGCCTGTGGGTTTCACCTGATGGAGCTCAGATACCCTAGACGAGTGCCCTGGGGTATTCTTCGACTCTGGGTGGGAAGTTAAAAATAAGTGGTCACCAAGAGGCCCCTGTGACAGTGTACAGCTAGCTGGGAAGCCCGATCCCAAGAGATTTGCAGGTATAAGTATTTTCTTTGCCCATGTTGAAGAGTTGGGCAGCTGTGGTGAAGGCAGTGTAAGACCATCTTGGTCACAAATCAGAGGGCCATAAAGGGACTCATGGTCCCCTTCTAATTAGTGTCCCTTGTCTGGAGATGAAGAGAATGACAAAAGGAACTCAGCCGTACCTCGTGTCTCCCTCTCTGCAGAGGCTGGCAGGTAAGTGGCTCACATGGATAACTTTAGGAAGCCATAACTTTACCCCCAACACCTCCTCCTCTTCTAGGAACAAGTGCATCCTTCCAAAGTGAGTGAAACAAGATGGATAGGAATTGTGGTGGTATAAATGTAAAATGCACCCCTGTAAGCTCGTGTGTCTTGAACACTGGGTCCTCAGTTGGTGACTTGCTGGAGGAGGTGTGTTGCTGGGAATAGGCTTTGGGATACTACAGCTCAGCTTCCCCTTGCCAGTGCTAGCTAGCTCACTCTTGCTGCTGTGGCAAGATGTGATGTGCAACCTCTGCTCTGGTATGCTTTCCTGCCTTGATGAAACACCCCTTCAAGATTCTAAGCCCAAAATAAACCCTTTCCTCACATCAGCTGCTTTTGGTTACATGCTTTGTCTCTGCAATGAAAAGATAACTGCAACAATGGACTGTTTGGGAAGGTTGTGAAACCTTTAGGAGGAAGCCCCCGGCTGGAGGGAGTGTGTCCCTCAGGGCGGGTCTTGTGACAGCCCAGCCCACTTGCTGTTCTCTGCCTTCTGACTCTGGTGAGATGGGATGAATGCTTCCCTCTGCTGTCTACTATGCCTTCCCGGCCACGATGAAGCTTCCCCTCAAACTGTAAGCTGAATTAAATGTTCCTTCATTCATAAGCTGTTTCTAGTCGGGCATTTTTCCCCATCAAGAAAGTAACTGATACCGGAGGTGAAAAAATAAGATCTGAGATGAGGCATTTCCAAGTCACTGTTGGTGCTTGGAGCATTGGCTGGCCCTCTTGTAGCAGAAGGTCTGTTCTTCCAGTGGCTGTAGTCAAGTGAAGCTGGGTCCCCATGCCTAGGCCACTCCCACTGAAGGGCAGTCCCTTCCTGTTGAGTGTCTAAGAATCTCACACATGTGTATGTGTGTGTGTGCACTTAGGGGAAGTGTTGGAGAGAACCATGTCCAGCCCGGCTTTTTTCCTCCCCTTAGTTTAGCACATGGGGCTGAGACATTGAGCCGTGGCAGGATTCCCCCAAGAAAGAGGTGTTCAGAGAAGGGGTAGCTGCAGCATCCATGGCCCCAGAGGTCCAGTGCTCCTTGACTCCGAGGTGACCGAGGCACAGGGCTGTGCTCCAGAGCTGTCTGGCTTAGCAGGACCCAGGACTGACCCCTAGAAATACCAGTGAAGCCTAGCCGACATTGGCTCATTTACCAAGGGCTTTTACCTGGGATGCTATGTTTAATTGAATCCTCTGGCAACAGGTGATTCCAGCTCATGTTTTGAAGGAGGTCCAGCTTGGATCCAAATCTGGGCTCTGCCACTCATAACCATATATTAATCTGCTTCCCAGTAACAGACTAAGTGTTATTAGAATACTAATAACAACTAGGACCAATGCATCCCACTGCAGATGGGGTGGGTTATAAATGAGAGATTTATTTTGGCTCATGGTTCCGGAGGTCAAAGTGGAGGGCCTGCATCTGGCGTCGGCCTTCCTGCCAACAGAGTTCTGAGGTGATGTCGGACTTCATGTGACAAGGACAGTCTCCTCCAGTCTCTTTCCCTCTTCTTCACAACTGCCAGGGCTCAGTTATGGGCCTTGACTCTGATGACATTATCTAACTCTTAATCACCTCCCCAAACTCCTTTTAAACCTCACAGTCAAGTTGCTTCTGTCCTCTATGGCCTTATACTGGGAATGAAATTCTAGTGCTGCATGAACCTTGCTGGACACATTCGATACATGTGCAAACTTTGGCAGGCTGATGAACCCTTCTTGCAGCCTCACCTTATCTGAAAATTGGGGATAGACTAGTAATGCCTGGTTTGTAGGGTGGTTGCAAATTTAGTGAGATTATGAGAGCAGTGAACCCCATTCATAGAAAGTGCTGAGTGGAACTCACAGGCTAACACTGACGTTATAGTCTAAATTTTGCAAATGAGGAAAACCTGGAGAAAGGACCTGTTCAAAAGAAGGGGTCTGTCAGAATATGGTGGACCTAACACAACTGTAGCCATCCTGAGAGATGGAGCTTTACAAAAATAAAAAAAAAAAAGTGAGCCTCATCAGAGCAAAGGCTCTGGTGGACAGGCAGCAAGCGAAACAAGGGCTTTCCCTTGGCCAGCAGCTGCCCCTCTGCAGCCGGAGTGAGGTCGGTTTTCAGCCAGAAGAGATTGGGAATTTAGTATTGTCTTTCTAAACTAGACTGCTGGTTGTCTTGCTACAAATCCCTTCATTCATTTGTCACCATGGGCCTTGTGGGCTGTCCAGCTGGGAGGTGGCTGGTGTTGGACAAGAGAGACCTGGGCTTTTAGGTCAGGGCCTGGAAGCAGACCCCTCCAGTGTCTTCCAGTCATGGAAGGAAAGACCTGGCCAGGCTGTCCACTTTGGGGCGGCATTGTCTTTCTTTTCTATGAGCATGTGCCCCTTCCTTTTTCTGTTTGTTTCCCTGCCATCATACAATAAGCATCTTCCTCCACCACTCACTCCTCATCGGAAAGCAGCAGAGCCAGCCCTGCACTGAACCTCTGAAGCCGGGTACTTCTCAGTGGCAGCAAAGCGACTAACTCCCATGGTGCTCTGGCATTGGCGTGAGTCTCATTTCCCTGCTTTTAAGGACAGCAGTCATACTGGGTTATTAAGCTCCCCCTAGTGACCTCGTTTCTCCTTGATGACCTCTTTAAAGACCCTATTTCCAAATAGGGTTACATTCTGAGCTACCGGGCTACCCAGGGGGACATAATTTAATCTCTCATTTATGGATGTGATGGTGAATCATCATCATCAACAAGGCTGGATTGGGATCACCTAGGTCACACACCTCTGGAGCTCCTTATCAGGAGGGAAGACTCAGCTGCACATAGGTGACACTATTCCATGAGCTGGGGTCTCAAGATAAATAGGCAGGAAAAAAGGAAGCCAGTTGAGAACCAGCGTTGATCTTTCTGCTTCCTGCCTGCAGCCTCAATGTGACCAGGTTCCCAGTGCTCCCGCCATCCGCCATGCCTTCCACATCATATAGACTGTATGACCTCAAGCCAAGAGCCCAAACAACTCTTCCTCCCTTCCTTAAGTTCCTCTTGTGAGATGTTTTGTCACAGCAAAGAGAAAAGAAGCTAGTGCAGTAGACATGTGCCAAAATTGTGGGCCCCAGAGGTGCTAAGCTGTGAACGATGTTGCCCAGAATCAGGGACTGTCTTGGCTTTCTGAGCTGGCAGAGTCTCTTACTGATTGGGATGTTGAAGTTCTGACACGGGGGAGTCTGTCAGGTCTAAACAGTGTACTTGGCCCCCGATCTCTCCCCCTCTGGTGCTGTCATCAGGGTGCAAGTGTTCCTGTGATGAGAACAGAGAAGGACTGTGGGAGGAAATGCTTAGCATGAGCCAGACACTTTCACATCTCACAAACACCAAAGCTGGATGTCACCATCGCCATTTGAAAGACAGAAGGATGAGGCCTAGAGAAGCTTAAAGTATGTCACAGATTGTCCTGCCCAGGGGTGGTTGAGATGGAAGTGGCCCCATTGAAGTCACGCCATGGACCCTTTCTCCACTGTTCTGTGTTCTGCTTTGAACACGGCAGCTTGGTTGGAAAGATGAAGGGAGCAAGTCAAATCAATGAGGATCCAGGAAGGAAGGCTCCAGTCCCGGCCCTGCTGAGATTCTGTGGGTTCATCAGGATGGCTTGTTGTTAGCTCCATCCTTCTGTGGCCTCCAGTGAAGTTGACAGGAGAAGATTTAACCTTCTAAATGGCTTAGAGCTACGGTACAGGTACAGCCCTCTGGAGTCCATGATGTTCCTGGAGCCCAGGGCAGGGAGCACAATCTGGGAAGGGAGGAATGGGCATGGATGTGAGCTCTGGAGATTGGGCCAGCCCTGAGGATGGTGACTAGCTGAGCATGTGAGTGGAGGAACAAGGGGAAGGGACGGAGGGGCCACATGACCATGCTGAGCTGGGAGAGCTGGGGAAGCAAGCTGTGCTTGCTTCTGGAAGGGGCTCATAGCGAGCAGAGACTCCTCAGCTGTACACTTTGTGCAGAACCTGGTGTCCCGGCCAGGGCTCACCCACGGGATCAAGCCCCATGTGGACATGAGCCTGGGCTATTAATGACAGCCTCTTACATGTAGCCAGTGGGTAGGCCAGGCCCACCCTCCCACCTGCCTCTTTTAGCTCAGCCCCAGTGGGCTCATTAACTTTCTCCAGATCTCTTTCTACCTGTTTATCCCAGTGAATGGGTCTCCTCCCTGAGGCCTTGCCCAGGACCCCATTTCTCTGTCCAGCACCTAAAAGTTTTTATGTGACCCCTTCCATGATTCATGGGGCTAGGGTTAGTAAGAAGCCCCTTGATGTTGCGGGGCCCAGAATCCTGAGTGAGAGGTCATCCACAGTGAATTCTTTAGGCTGGGAGTGACATTGTGCATAGCACAGGGCACAAGTCATGACCAAAGCTCAGTAATAGATGAACATGAGTGAATGACAAGGAGACTCTGCCTGGAGGGACTAGGGGTAGATTTGCATAAAACAAGTGCTTCAGGGTGGTATGGTTGTAGAATGGTCATAGACCAAGTATGATTATCTAGGCCTCAGGTTTTTAAGCAAAAAGACTAGCCAGCCACTTATCCCCCTCACATTCACACACAATCCAGGGCCATCTGGTAAAGACTGGGTTTTAAAGAGGTGGGATGGTTTTCCTGTCTGACAGGACCACTCACTCTCACACAGGCCCAAACAGACCCAGCTTACATGGCTGTGTGCTTCCCTGAAGGGTGATTTCTGCAGGTGGCCCCACTGAGCTCTGCTTCCCTAGAGCAGGGCAGCTTAAATCATTTTCCCTTGTGACCACTCTGAGCCCAGGAAAAGTTTTTGGGAGCTCAGGTATATATGTGTTACTGATAGAAAATAATACATTTATTTAAAAACAATTTTTGGTATACATGTAAGTTTATCATTTATTAAAGACAAAAGCAAATTTGAATATTGACAAAGGGGTGCTTTATCGTCTGACACTGCAGGACATACAGCATTATCAGCGTGATCCAGAGTGGATTGAGGTTTTATAATCATCAGCACTGAGAAGGCTGCAGTGTGAGGCACAAGCATGGTTAGAGACTGTTGTAGTCAGACACACGCCACCGGGATGAATCTCCAAACTAGGCACAATTTGGGGGAGGAAAGTATTTATTGAAGCAACAGACCCAGGGGAAGTTAAGGAAAAAGGCTGGCTCCCTTTTCATAGAAGCAAGCAGAAACAGAGATAGCACCTCCAGAAGCAAGCAAGCAAACACACTGTGTCACTGTAATTCAAAAATGCAGATCTACCAGACCAGTTCTGGCTTTTCTTTTGCATATCTATCCCTAGTGTTTTGCATTCAAATTAGAAAAGGCCAGTTCCCAGGAGGCTAGGCCAAAGTGATGCTTCCTCCAGCCAGAAGCCTGGAGATAATTAACAATTTAATAAACACAATTATAATAAATTCTATTGGGGGACATTATTCAAACTACCACGGAGACATTTCAGAAATTGTCGGAAATTTCATCCTAATCCTAAACTAAAATTCACTTAGTTTTTTAAAATGGAACTTGCATCAGCATTTGAAACATCAATTTTTAAAACATTCTACAATATAATCCAAGGACACACTAATTTGATACATGCTGAGGAATGACAGTAGGGACAGATTACATGTTTTTCTTTTCTGTAATTAAATTGACCCGAGCACTGAATCTTCACATACACGTGAAAACACTACTATTGATTATTGATGACACAGAGTAGTCTCAGATGGGAGGCAAGGTGCTTCAGGCAGCTCCGTAGTGTTGTGCATCCTGATGACAAACGCAATACAAAGCGTAGGCATTTGTATGTATTCTGTGTTCAGAGCCAAGGTCGCAGTGAAGTTGTGTTGATGTAACATGGGTGAATACTGCCTGAAGCACCTACCATGACAGTCAGCTCCACAGGGCTGGACGAACATCCAACCAGACATAGTTTATGGGGGAGAAAGGGATTTATTTCGGCTTACAGATCCAGGAGAAGTTCCCCTGATGCTGGAAGAAGCGGCTTCCTTCCACAGACCCAAGCATAGAGAAAAAGAGCAGCAGACACCAACCAGCAGCAAGCAGGAACCCATAAACTGCTCTCTCCACTCCTTTGGGCCAGAATCAAGATCCACCTCAAGCACACCGTAGGTCTGGGCCCCAGGGTCCTCCCCACAGTGACCCCTGCTCCAGCAGGCCACTGGACTTTAGCAGGAAGCTTAACCATAAGCAAAAATCCCTGAAGCTGTGGAGGACATACATTCCCATTCAAACCATAACTATTACAGATTTGATTTTGAGCTATTGTTGGATTGTTGTGAATTCAGAAACTTTGCCCTGTTGCTAATTTTGTTGGTTTGTTTGTTTTGAGGTAGGGTCTCCCTCTAGCCCAGGCTGACCTGGAATTCACTATGGAGTCTCAGGGTGGCGACCTTCCTACCTCTGCCTCCTGAGTGCTGGGACCAAAGGCCTGCATCACCACACCCAGCCAAATTTTCAAAAGTGTTATTTATAGATGATTTTTACATGTATATGACATAGTTTGATAATATTCACCCACCTTCAAACCCCTCCTGATGAACTCTTTCTTCTCACATTATCACATTTCTTTAATGTCTTTTTTTTTGTGACCCACTGAGTCTAATTATGGTTGCCCACATGAGTATGGGTGTATGGGGGAAAGGGAGGTTAGTCTCAGGCTGGCCTCAAACTCAGGGTGATCCTCCTACCTCTAACTCCAAAGTGCTGGGATTAAAGGTGTGTGCCACTGCAAATGAATTCCAGATGCAGGTACCACTCTGTGCATCTGGCTTTAAGTGGGTACTAGGGAATCCAACCTGGGCCAGCAGACTTTTCGAGCAAGTGCCTTTAAACACGGAGCTATCTATCTCCTCATCCCTATCTTCTCTTTTTTAAAAAATATTTTATTTACTTACCTATTTGTGTGTGGGTGTGGGTGGGGAATGGATGCTCCAGGGCCTCTTACCACTGCAAACAAACTCCAGATGCATGTGCCACTTTGTGCATCTGGCTTTACCTGGGTACAGGGGAATTGAACTTGGACTCAAAAGCTTTGCAAACAAGCACCTTTAACCACTGAGTCAGCTCTCCAGTCCTGTCATACTCTTGTTAAGTAGCCTTGGGTGAAATTTCTCCCATTTGAAAGTTCACTGGCTATCATAAATGGAGCAGGGCAGCTTTCTGTAACTGTAGTAAAATACTATAGGTAATTAGCTTACAAAAAGGAAAGGTTCATTTTGACTAGAGGTTTTAGAGATCCCAGACCAAGGTCATTAGATTTTGGGAGGTCCAGTCCAAGGTTATTGGGACAATTGCTTTGGGCCTGAAGTGAGGGCAGCACCTCATGACAGAAGTGTGAGGTGGAGTAACTGTTCACCTCATGGCCTGGAAGCAAAAGAGAGTGAGGAAGGGCCTGGGGCCTCACTGGTCTCTTTAAGAACCTAAAGGCCTCCCACTAGGCCCCAGCTCCTAAAGGTTCCACCACCTCCCAACAGCACCCCCAAGCCATTAGCCCAGGAGGCCTTTAGGGGGACATACAAGATCAAACTGTAGCAATAAACTTTGCTCTAGGGACTTTGTTCTCCACCTAAGATTTTGCAATGCAAACTAACAACTTTCATCTTATAGATAGATGTTCTCTCTTCTTTCAAAAATTTCTGGTTTTTTTGTTTTAAAGATTTGAGGGTGGAGAGATGGTTCAGCAGTCAAGGCCTTGCTTGCAAAGCCTGATAGCCTGGGTTCAATTTCCCAGCTCCCACATAAAGCCAGAATAGATGTACAAAGTGGTGCATGAATCTAGAGTTCATTTGCAGTGGTAAGAGGTCCTGGTGCACACATTCTCTCTCTCTCTCTCTCTCTCTCTCTCTCTCTCTCTCTCTCTGTCTTCCTTCCTCCTCTCTCCCTTTCTCTCCTTGCAAATAAATAAATAAAATATTTTTAAAAAGATTTGGGGAAAAATTTTTTGAGCAGTTCTGAAACAGAATTTCTTTGTTCCTTTAGTGAGTTTTGTAAATAATGAATCAGTCCAGGGGCAATGTTTTATAGCAAATTATTTCAGATTTCTCCAGAATTCTGTTAGAAGAGGTTCCCAGGTAGATTTATTAATTATTCACAAGATATATCAAGTTATAAATCATTAACAAGATAATAATAAATTTTGTGAATATTTCTGATGAAACTGTACATTGTCTGGACTCTGCATTTGGCCTTTGCTGGTTTCGAAGGTCATCGAGAGGACAGTCCCTTCTGGATACTAGCACACAGAGGTGACGCACGCAGGGTGTTGGGAGCTGCTGGGTCTGGGGGTTGGAGGGACAGCGATGCAGGAGCCCTCAGGCCAATTTCCCCCTCCCGGAAGCTTTGCTCCAGGGTGCTGTGAGTAGATCTCAGCCAGGCTGCCGGAAGCAGGGCACAGATACCCTCCAATTAGCCTCAGAGGGTCTCCCAAGAGGCAGCAGTGTCTTCTCCCCTTTGCTAGATGCCCCCCAACACCGGAGGGTCACCAGGAAGGGAGCCTGCTGCACCCATGATTGCCTCAACAGTCCTGGAGGGTCCTACTAGCCTCTCGGTGCTGTAGGAGAACAGAAGAAAGTGAGGTTACCACATGGCCTAGTGTCTTCGTTCCCTTTCTTGTTGCTGTGACAAAATACCAGACTAAAGCACCTGGAAGAGGAGGGTTTACTTTGGCTCACAGTTGGCACGGAGGCAGGAGCATGAGGACAGGTCACATGGCATTAGAAGTTGGGAAACAGAGGGATGAGTGCTGGCGCTCCCCTGGCTTGCTCCTCTTGTGCAGCCCAGGATCCCAGAGCCCAGCATGGCGCCTCCCCTCTCAATTAACCGAATGTAGAAAATCCCTCAGACTTGCAGAGATTATTTCCATGGAGCTTCTCAATCCTGTCAAGTTGACAACTGGGATTAACCATCGCACCTAGTAATCCGCTCTGGATCAGAGCAGCATCGTTCCTGAAGTCAGGTAGAGGCCAGCCAGGTGCCCATCCGTGGATGAATGGGAGAGAGACTGGGATGGGAGGTGGAGCATTACTCGGCCTGAAACCCAAGTCCTGTCACACACTACCACATGGACACTGCAGGAAGCTAGTCACAAAAGGCACAGGAGCCGTGTGATGCACCTTCAGCGAGGTTCCTCCAGTCATCACTCAGAGAGAAAGTGGAGTGTTGTTCTCGGGGAGCACCCAGGGAATATCTTTTAAAGGATTCCGAGTTTCACTTTGTAAGATGACTGTGCTTTGCAGATGACTGCAGGGGACTGTTGCAGACACTGTGGCTGTGCAGAAAAGTTACCACGGGAAATTTTACATTATGTATATTTCACCTTAATTTTTAAAAGAAAGCTAATTGCTTGTGTGACGCACTAAGACAGCAGATTCTGTGTCACTAGGACCCTGTGTGTTTGAAAGAGAAATAGAAGCAAAGAGGGGCAGGCTTGAGACCCGTCCAGGCTGGGATGGAAACCTGTGCCCTGATGGACATGCTGCTTGGCAAGCCACGGAAGGTGGACACCCACTGAACCACAGTGCATGGGATGGCGTTGGAATACCTGCATTTGAATAAGGAGTCCTGAGGCAGATGGCCAGGGAAAGAGATAGAGGATGGGGATGGGAGATAGGTGCTGGGCAGGACTGGTGGGCAGGCTGAAGGTGGGAAAGCGGGTGGAATGACAGCCAGCGTGGGGCATGGGCTTGGCACAGAGAAGGCTGGGCTGAAGACGTGGAGGTACAGAGGTCAGTTGCAGCTATGCCTGTGTTCATTAAGGGCCAGCTGTGAGGTGAGCACTGAGCCCCACCCCATGAGGACTCACACTTAGCCATGCATCAGCTGGGAGTTCAATGATCTTGTGCAAACCTGGCACCTTTCCAGAGTCTGGGTCAGCCCTGAGCAGTTCCGGTCCACCACAGTTCCTTCAAGGAGATGGTCAACTTGCAGTTGCACAGACAATGGAACTTTATTTATTTATTTATTATTTGGTTTTTCAAGGTAGGGTCTGATCTAGCCAGGCTGACCTGGAATTCACTATGTAGTCTCAGGCTGGCCTTGAACTCACAGCGATCCTCCTACTTCTGTCTCCCAAGCGCTGGGATTAAAGGCGTGCGGCCACCACGCTCAGCCCAATGGAACTTTTGACAACATGAAATTCACAGCAGCTTTCTTAGTTGTTTCTTAGTAGGTGTTGTCCCTCTGAAAGAGTAAAGCTCTGCAGGGCTCTTGGCCAAGGTTTCATGCTTGTTTCCATGTTTCGTCTGGGAGTCAAACTTGCAGCGACCACAGTTTATATTCAGTCGTTATGTGAATTTTGCTGTTTTGCAGAAACTTGGACAGAAAGTTTGCCCCAGTTAACTGTAACACGGGCATTACACTCAGGAATCCAGCTTCACTAGATGAATTAGGCCACAGGATCCCATTGGTCCAAAAGCTCATGGGGGTTCTTGGGAGGCTCTGGGCAGGGGAGCTGAGTCCAGAGGCTGTGCAGCTGGAGGCTCCCAGGCCTGTGGAGGGGGAGAGGCTTGGGTGTGAGCCTGGGTCCCTGAGGGTGGCCAGGCTTCTAGGAGGATTATTGTTGGCTACTGTGACTTGCTTTTCCTGCCAGCTTATTAGCAGGCTGGCCAGACCACCAAGGCTTCAGTCCTTGCAGCCTGGGGGCCGCATCAGGCTTCTTAGGAAATGCTCTCTTGTGACAAAGATTTGGACAGGAGCCCCTGGAAGGAGGCAGGGGCAGACAAGATCCAGTTTGCCTGTCCTGAAATGCCCCACACATGCTAATGAGGTGGTCATCTTTATCATTCCTTCTTCTGCTAACCCCTCTTCTCCGATCTTTCTGAGGGCTTCATTTCCCTCAAACACTTCCATTTCTTTTACTAGTTAGGCACTGCGGCAGAAGCAGCTCTTGTTTGCTGGTTTACAGTGAAGCTGGGGCATGGTTCCCAGACAGTAACTTCTGTGCTACTTTAGTGTAGCCAGGAGCCAGTGATGAGGGCCAGCGAATAGTGGTGATCAGACCATGTGATGGGCCAGGTTGCATCCATTAAGCACCTCTGGGACTCAAGGACTGCTACCTGGTGGGAGGTGGGTGACCTCTCTCTGCATACTGGCTGCCAGCCGACTGGCATCTGCAGGAGACATTGTCCTTGGTCCCATATGGCCATCAAAATGTGTCCTGCCCATGTAAATAAAGAACTCTTATTATAGATTTTCTTCATATATAACCCAATGGGAAAAATAATATTCTATTTGGCAAGATGCAGGCTTTTGGAGGAAGTGGTACTTTGAATTTAAAGAAAGCACCGCACACAACGCAGACATAGCCACAGCAGTCCATGTTACATAACAAGAGAAGTGCGAGTAAGCAGTGTTTGCTGAGTCCCTCAGCTCGGCAGGTGCGTGTAGAAAAGAGACGTTCCAAAGGGCCAGAGGCTTGTGCTGGGCCTGGGCTTATAGTGTGCCTGGCATCTGTGGGGCTCGTTTCTGGGCCTCAGTTGCTTCGTCTGCGAATGGGGTTAATCATACTGCATTCTCACTGACAAGGACAATGCTTAGTGCCATCAGCCAGCCAGCTGAGCTTTAACCAGTCCAAAGCTACGATTCTGAAAACGTTATCTAAAGCAAACGGTGTCAGTGTGCCTGATCTAGTGATACGGAGAAAAACACACTACCTAGCACTACATAATTCAGTAGTTAATCTTGGGCAGAAAAAACAGTATTTATATAACAAAAACGCATAGCAGTACAGTAACCAAATGGACACTGACTTGAAATTAGCTGCAGCTGATGACACAGTGAGGACTCACCCTCAGAGGGATTTGTAATATTTCTATGATGAAAATGGATTTTTTTTTATTATTGTCCATAATGAGTTACATTATTTAATGGGCAAACAATAAGTTGTTATCCCCCGTTCCCCAATGCCCCTCTTCCCCACTCCCGATCAGCTGGATATCCTCCTCCTCGGATAGTCTGGATCAGTCCTTGGGGCAGGGGACCATGGACAGCCTAGGAGACAGCCCGGTTCTGCCGGCCTTAGAGAGTTGCTACTGAGGGCGGCCATGACTTTGGGTATTCTCCTCTACCAAGGCTCTCACAATCTTTCCGCCCCCTCTTCCGCTCAGTTCCCTAAGTCGTGGTGGACGAGTATTAAGGCTGTTTTATTGTTGAGATCTTAGGGGTCTCTGTACTTCTGATTTAGGTTTTTTAGAAAATCATTGGTGTCTGTCTCCTTGGTTTATCCTTTGTTGGCTGATTTTAAACTAACATTTATAATTTTGACTGTACAGGATTTTTTGTTTTTTCCCTCCAGCTGAATCATCAGAACTTTAGTTTTTCTTTTACTATATGTTCTCTTGTTCTCCCTCATAGTTTCAAGACATTTTTACTTAAGAATAAATAAACACGTTTCCAGCTTTTTGACTTTCAGAATTTGGGTATAAGATATAATTTTCTAGCGCAGGGCGGAGCCCCAAACCTTGGGCATGTAGGTAGGCCTGGACCTCCCTCTCCCCATGCCTTCAAGAGTCTGGTTTGTCTTTTCTACCCCTTCCCTTCTCTCAGCCGATGGAAGGAGAAGGTCCTCAGGAAGCACAGGCTGAGACAACGCCCTCCCAGTCATTTTCCCAGCAAGGAGAATGAATGGTCACTGCCTTTAATGCCCCTTTGGCACCGTGGAGTGCAGCTGAGCCTCTCCCTAACCAGTACCTCACCCCAGGC
This sequence comes from Zapus hudsonius, assembly GCA_004024765.1. NCBI lineage: Eukaryota > Metazoa > Chordata > Mammalia > Rodentia > Dipodidae > Zapus > Zapus hudsonius. Next base: position 17,194 of record PVHP010009279.1, read on the forward strand.
CGTTAAGTGAGGACAGAGCTGACACACTCAGCGTTGCACAGCTCTTAAGATGTGTGCGCTGAGCTGTTCTTCTCCAAGTGGAAATAAAGTCATGAGGGCTTATGCTTGGGAGGGAAATCAAAAGGAGGAAGGAGGGCTGGAGAGATGGCTTATCGGTTACGGCACTTGCCTTCAGAGCCTAAGGACTCGAGTTTGATTCCCATGTAAAGCCAGATGCACAAAGTGGAGTTCATTTGCAGTGGCTAGACATCCTGGTGTGCCCATTCTGTCTCTGTCTCTCTTTCTGTCTTCTCTCTCTGCTTTCAAATAAATGAAAATGTTTTAAAAATGAGGAAGGAAGAGGTTAAGGAGATTTTTGCCAGCTTTGACATAGTTTTGTTCAAACTTCAAGTGGCCCCGATTCAGCCCATGTATGCAAGGCATGTGTGTTCCACAGGCCGCCCCTCATGAGGAGGGGCTTCTAGGAGAGGAAACATGGAGGCCTGATCATGCCCTGGAATCGGTGCCAGGGAGAGACTGTTACAGACACTAGTTTATATATTTTCTTTTTGAAACGGGGTCTAGCTAAGGTGGCCCAGGCTGACCTCAAACTCATGTCTGCCAAGTGCTTGGGTTATAGATGTGTGTGACCACAGCAACCCTTATTGTTTGTATGGTGAAAAACACCCAAGTCAAGAGTGTGTGTGTGTGTGTGTGTGTGTGTGTGTGTGTGTGTGTGTTTCACTCTAGGAGTAGTGCCCAGGCTCTCACACATGCTGGGCAAACTTATACCTTTAGCCTGATGTGTTTCTAAGAAGGCATGCTAATAAAATGAGATTCAAGTCTCTAAGCTTTAGCAAGGGAAGCAGTGGTCCAGGCCAAGGCTGAGAGATTGCCTTTGCCTCTAAGCTTCCAGATGCCAGCCTTGGGCAGCTCCCTTGTGCCACGCTCTGCACAGAGGGCTCAGGATTGCTCCTGGTTCATCTCTGCCAAAGCACCTGGCACAGACTTGGCTATCTTGGATGGGCTTGGTGAAGTCTGACGGCCATGGAACCAGGAGCCAGGGATATGAGGAGCCCAGTGCACCCTGTAAGCAACAGCAGCTGAGTCAGCAGCCGGTGGGGATTCCCAAGCCAGAGCTGCTGCATGTGGAGGAAACTCTAAGGCGGTGTGACCCACGAAGTGCCACCAGAAGGCAAGACGCAGCTCCCCGTGCAGAGTCCAGCACTGTTCACTGCGTGACCCCTGCACCATTTGGTATGTGTGGGGCGCATGTGCAGTGGGGGCTGCATGCTGTGGAACCATTCCATAATGTAGCACGCTGTGGATCTAGTTTTAAAAAAAACATTTTGGGAAGTGCTAATCCAGGCTTACAGCACAAACTCTGAAAGCGTGTTTATCTGCTACTGCCTCATTGGAAGGAGGGCTTTCTTCAGACCTGCTGTGGTTCTCCCTGTCCAAGTAATTCCACCTGAGGAGTGCTGTCAACCTGACTTTCAGAGAGTGGATAGCGGATGGCTGGCCCTCCTCTGACGTGAGAGAGCGTTGGCTCCCCTGTTCAGGGGACCTTGCTGCTGTTTTGATAACTGAGGTGGCCAGTCTACATTATCAGCTTGATTGGAAGTTTATTTATTTATCTGCAAGAAGAGAGAGAGAGACAGACAGACAGACAGACTATGGAGCACCAGGGCCTCTTCCTGCTACAAATAAACTCCGATGCATGGTCCACTTTATGCACCTGTCTTTCCGAAGGTACTGGGGAAGCAAACCAGGGCTGGCAGGCTTTGCAAACAAGCACCTTTAACAGCTGAGCCATCTCCCCAGCCTCCTCCTTTATCTATTGCTTTCCTCCATATCTGGGGGAGATGTTGACTTTAGAAACAGCTCCTGTCAAATGTAGTTCCAGTTCTAGGTGTACCTCTCGGTGGCAGTCATGTGAACGAGGACCCCTTTAAACTCCAGTTTTCAGATAAAGCATCCTGAGGTTCAGACAAATTAAGTAACCTGCTTAAGTCTCATAGCGAGAGCTTACCTTTCCACCACCAGCTACAGCCTAGAGCAGAGCCCTGAGCATCCACAGAACATGGTTTTGTTCTGATAGCATTTTTAGTGGAAGGGAAGGTGTTGAATTTGGCCTTAGCTTTCCTGGACTGGGCCAGGCTGACCTGACTCCACTTTGTAAACTGAGGGGCTTCCGCCTGCGGCCCCAGCTGGTCCAGCCAGGGCAGGATTACAGCCACTTGCTCAGGGGCATCATCCCAGAAGAGGAGAACTGTCCACCATGGGACATAAATCGTGAGCTATTCTTGGCCTGCAAAGACAAGGTTTTTAATGATCTGGCTCCTCTGGGCTTTGGTGATTTAGCAGAATTTTAAAATGTCTATCTAGAATACAGGCTCACCCTCCTGCCCCCATGCGAGGCCCCCCCTTTCTTTAATATCATAAATGTTTCAGCAGAGTCAGTCTGTAGCCTGCCTTGTCTTATTTGCTGATGGAAGGATTTAGGAAGGAAATGTCCTTTCCCCTCACCTTTTTTCAGACCATGTCTACTGCACTTTCTTTCAGTGAGAGTGGCCTGTGGTGGCAGGGGTCAGCAGAGAAGCGACCATTTTCTAGAGGATTTAGGCAGCAGACACATTGTTCCTTTGGGTTGATTGGTGTCACCAGAGGGGTGCTGCTTGGACTTCTAAAACTCCAGTTCCTTAGAAGTGGGAAGACAAGAAATGCATAGCTGTGCACTCGAGCGACTGACCGACCAGATACTTTTAATTCCTGACAACATTAGCCAAGGAAGAAATAAATAAATCAATAAGTATTTATTGAGCACATAGTCTGTAACTGTCGAAAGAAAGCCATTAAGGCAATATGGATTTAAGAAACTGAACTCCTGTCAAAGAGCCAAACCCTGGGAAAACCTTAAATGTTCTGCTGAACCCACTGTTCTTCCTGCCAGCCCAAGGGGCCTTCCCTTCCTTCCATGGGGTATTCTCCTTTGTTTTTTCTCCTCCTTTAAAAAAATCTATTTGATACACAGAAGAGAGAGAGAGAGAGAGAGAGAGAGAGAGAGAGAGATGCTGGGTGTGGTGGTACACACTTTTAATCCCAGCACTTGGGAGGCAGAGGTAGGAGGATGAGTTCAAGACCACCCTGAGACTACATAGTGAATTCCAGGTCAGCCTGGGTTAGAGTGAGACCTTACCTTGATAAACCAAAGAGACAGGCAGACAGACAGACAGAGCGAGAGCGAGAGCAAGAGCGAGAGCGAGAGCGAGAGCGAGAGCGAGAGCGAGAGCGAGAGCGAGAGAGAGAGAGAGAGAGAGAGAGAATACCAGAGCCTCTACAAGTGAACACATGTACCAATTTGTGCAACTGGCTTTGCATGAGTCCTGAGAAATCAAACCTGGGGCCTGCAGGCTTTGGAAGCAAGTGCCTTTAACAGCTGAGCGTCTCTCAAGACCCTCCCCTTCAGCCTGGCTTCAAACTTGTGATCTTTCTGACTCAGCCTCCTGAGTGCTGTCTGCTCTTAAAATAACTCTTAGTCTCCTATTGTGTTAATGTTAGATGTAGTACAGAGGACCAGAGGAAAGGCTTACAGCTTCATGTCTATCAGCTGTTATTAACATAGCATTTCTGGACCCTAGAGTTTCCCCAAATAACTCTCCAAAGTACCCTTGAAATAGATAAAAATGTGCTTATGCGCATTTCCCCTGGGATTGAGAGGAGGCCTTGGCCTCCCCCCCTCTCAGAAGTATCCATATGTCACAAAACTGAGGGCTTCCACTTGAGAAGAGCAGAAAACATTTGAAAGAATAGGTTGGCTGTGGGCCTGATGGGAAGGCCTTGTCTTGGCTCTTTGTCAAAGAGATGTTAAGTGCCGAGGAGCAAGGAGGAATCAGGTGTGGTGGTTTGAATGTAGAATGTCTCCCATAGACTCATGTGTTTGAACATGTAATCCCAAATGGATGACACTGTTTGGGAAGATTGTGGAAGCTTTAGGTGGTGGACCCTTGCTGGAGGAAGTGTGTCATTGGTGGAGGACCTTGAGCTATCACAGACCACCGTATGTCTGCTGGTGTGAAGATGGATGCCGGCTGTCTGCTCCTGCCATGCTTTCCCCACCATGATGGGCTCTACCCCCGGGAACTGTGTGCTGAAATTAAACACTCCTTCCTAAGCTGCTTGTGGTTGGGTATGCTGCCCCAGCAATGAGAAAGAAAGGAATTTATACAAGTCAGTGCCCCTTGGAAGCCCTAGATTCAGAATGGTTTAGCTCTCCAGCCATGGGGACTGCAGTTTCCAGGCCTGTCCTGTCCCAAGTGATGAATTGGATGTGACAGAGTGGGTGGTCCAGGAGCCTCTTGGCAAGGGCAGGTTCTCTGTGCAGTCTTGCCCTCCTGGACCAACACATTCTGGTATTCTTGCTGCTGCCAAGGGAGAGGAGGCTGCATGCTCACCAGGCTCCTCAAAGCCAGATCATCCAAAATGCTCTTGTGTTTACTATGATGAGAATAGAGCTCCTTCTCCTGGATTGGCAGAGGCCTGCCTCCATATTTTTATCCTTCCAAACAATTTTGTTTCTAACATGGTTAAAACCAAACACATCCCAGTTGAACCCGCTGTTTCCTCCACATAAAATGGCCTCTTGAATGTCTGTGTCTGTGAAGCAGGCCTCCCACACATGACTCAGTGGTCTGGAAGGGCAGCTTCGGGGAAATGGCAGGCTGCTCAGTGTTGTGATGTGTCTCCCACTACATGGGCACATTCTGAGAGAGAGGACCATGATAAGCTTTAGCCTTCTTTCTTCACCCTCCCATCAAAGAAATGAAAGTAAACAAGTTGAGATAACCTGGAATCTAGGTAGTGCATATATCTGTGACCTTGGTCATAGAACACATTTGTGTCCTATCTCAGTGCATCTCACTCACTTATTCAATTATTTACCCACCCATCCAAACATCCATCCATCCACTCATCCATCCATCCAAGCATTCATCTATTTCAAAATCCACAGATCCATCCATTCCAACATTGAAACATCCATCCATCCATCCACCACTCATCCATCCAAATATCCAGACATCCAAGCATCCATCCATCCATCCAACGATCTAAGCATCTCTCCAAACACCCACTCACCCATCCATTCATCTCAGCACCCATCAAGTCAAGTCAGGCATCCATCCACCCATTCAAGCCTTCATCCTTCCCTTCCACCATTCACACATCATTTTTAAAAATATTTTATTTATTCATTTTCAAGCAGAGAGATACAGAGATAGAGATAGAGAGAGAGAGAGAGAGAGAGAGAGAGAGAATGTACCAGGGCCACCACCTTGTGGGCCTGGCTTATGTGGGTCCTGGGGAATTGAACCTGGGGCCTTAGGCACTGGAGGCAAGTGCCTTAACCGCTGAGCCATCTCTCCAGCCCTCATTCACACATCATTGATCCACCAATCCATTTAAAGTTCCAGACATTCAAACATACATCCACCCAAACACTTATCCAATCACCCATCCAAACATCCATCTTTCCATCCATTCATCCTAATACCCATCCATTCAACATCCATCCAAAATATCTCTCTTCCAAATATATACATCTTTCAAACATACCTCCATCTATCCGAACACCTGTGCATTCATCAACTCTATTATCCAAATATCCACCCATCCATCTGCTCTCTGCCCACCTAGCATGTCTTGAATATCTGCCAAGAATCTGGAAATAAATTAGGACTGATCTTTGAGTTCTGTGTCCTAATATCAGTGTCTCTCAGTGAATCATTCAGGAATCTTTTTACAGGCAAATTCTGAGTTGTGGATTCAGAGGAGAGCCTGATGTGTATTTAAATTTTTTTTCCGGCTATGGTGATTTGTAACAATTCAGCACAGTAATTTCTAGCACAAAGACAACACTTTGAGGAACACATGTCTAGAGGAGGCTAGTCATGCCCCCCTACCTTCTTGGTGTCACTGGGAGGATTCAGTAGGCTGATGTCCTAAAGTAGAGAAGTAAAGGCACTTTTAACACAGAGTCTTCGTCATTGAAAGCTGTCCTCTCTGGGGCCCCAGACAGTTAGGTGACATGGATGGTTCATTTGGACTTAATTAGCACTGTGGTTGGCTCCGTGGAATTGGGGCTCCAGCAGACCTCATTGGATGCTAAAAGATACAAGTTTTAGACTACATTCACAGCTAGAGCAATGTCCCTTCTTCTTCCCTCCTCCCCACCTTCTTGCTTCATGAAAACTTTTATGTGAAAGATATTATCTTTCTCCTGAGAGCGGCGAGAGCCTGACGCTACCCAGCTGGAAGCAGCGACCCTCTGTAGGGACTTGTTCCTTTGCCCTTTAATTAATTGGTGAGATTGAAAGGCACAGTGAATAGTGTAATATTTAATCCAAGAATACTGTGTTGTCCTGTTAAGTAGAACAAATTTCTGTCTTTTACAATGAAATTGTTATGTTGTATATCAAGCCTACATTGATCAGAACAGTCCTTCATTAGCCAATAAAGTTATCCAAGGGAAAGTGACCTGGTATGAGTATTTCCTCTTACATTGTCATCTGTTACTTGGTGGTAAGGAGGGAGTGTGAGCAGATGAAACTTGGAGGAGACAAGTTATAAATTAAAATAAATTTGATTTTTAAAAGGAGCAGTAGATCATTAAAGCCTAGAGCCAAATCAATAATAAAATTTCAAGTGGAAAAATAACTCTGAGAAAGAAAAACATTAAGTGTTCATAAGTGTTCCGAACCTAGAAGGAAGAGTCCAAAATATATTTCACTGATCTTGTCAGAAGACTTTTGAGCTTGCTATTTTACCCCTGCTGTTTTGCCTTTGCAGTGCAGAAATTTCTAGAACTTATTCGAAGAGTGCACTGTGCGGCAAAGTTGCCAGGACCTTTTTGTCGAGTCAGTAATTTTTCAGCGCCCTGACTCTCTTTGGCATGTTAGTATCAGAAGGAAAGCCAGGAAAGAGAGCTGTTTTGTTCTCTTACAAATTGACAATAGTCATGTTCCTGAAAAGTTGAGTGTCCAATTAATTTTTGGAAATCCAGGGTATTCTTCAGTGTGCTGGGGAAATACCATAAAAACCCAATGCTCTCCCACTAGGTCCCATGTCTTTAACCCAGAGGTGCCATGGGCTGCTGTCCTTTCGATACGGGTTGCTGCTAATTGATAGTAAGCAACGCGGGG
>PVHP010009279.1:24471-50904 GCA_004024765.1 Zapus hudsonius
TATTCTAATTCAGTAGATCAGGAAAAGGGGAGTTGGATGGGGAAATTGGATGTGGGAAGTCATAAAGTTTTCTTGCCACCAGTGTGGGGAAAACACGTGTCAGAAAGTTCACAGAGCTTTTACTATTTAGTTAGATAAGCAGCCCAAGAAAAGATAACAGAAAAGCTCCCTTTGTGAAAAAGAGAGGTTCGTGAGAGAACGGTCTGGAGCCTGCCCCCTACCCCAGTGGGGTAGGGGTACAGGCCTTACCTCACTGAGGCCTGGGTCAGCAGTCCTTCTACTCCATTGCCATGTGGGACAAGAGAGCTTACTTCCTCCAGGGAAGCTAGTTTTAAGTCCTCCCCAGGTGAGTTAGAGTGACAGCTGATTGGTTCATATCCGACCAATCAGTTTTAGCACCTAGGTTGTAGCTCTAACTAGACACCTCCCATTCAAAGGGAGGGGCTGGAAGGGGAGGAGCGGTCCCTATACACACCTGACTGTCACACTTTTAACCAGAGCAGGACTTGCACACATACTAGTAGTGTGATCTTAATGTGCCACATTTCACCCAAACCCTCAGTCTCGTCAGTGATGAAGCAGGGATGATGGTCAGCTGGCATCATTTTGAAGAAGGAGAATTAGGAGCCCATAGACCTTGCAGAGCTGATGCATGGCCGGCCTCAGCCACAGAGTGGCTTACACTGCAAGCGCCCCCCCAGTGCCAGGGTGTGGGAGCAGTCTGCAGGGGAGGCCTGAGGGTGGGTGGGGAGCAGGCAGGTCATGTTCCAGCACCTCTGTGTCCACAAGAGCCTGGTCTGTTTCTGGAGTTTTAGATGTCATCGGCAGCAGAGTGGCAGTCCACTCTGTGACTTGCCTCCCATTCTCTGGAGTTCTCTGATGTCCTCAGGAGCCTGGTGAGAAAGGAAGAGATGAGAGATAGAATGGGAAGAAGCTGAGTCAGCCGATGTCCATGCCGCTCTATTAATATTGATTGAGATTTCATTGATTTCCCGTGAACTCTGCAGCCCCAGCATTGATCTCAGAGCTAAAATGGAAAAGGGAGGCATCTTGCCGTGAAAGGTCAGGTGCGTGGAGGAGCTCTGAGTGAGAAGGTGGGCAAGATGGTGTGCAGGGGATCTGAGATCATGAAGTCTCAGGCATTCTCCTCCCCAAGGACTTCCCCAGAGGCAGTAAGAAAGTTGAACCGTGGCCAGGCTAGGTGTGGGATGTGTGGGTGGGCTTTGGAGCAAGACACATCTGGGTTTGCCACCTGCTCAGCCTTTTCATTCATCGCTTTTTTCTCTCAGTTATTCCTGAATGAACACCTACTCTCCACTGTTCTTTTGGGATGTACTAGAAATAGACATGTTGCCAGTTTTGGTCACTTTTTTTTTTTCTTGCTTGGAGAGGTAACTTTTTACTTTAAACTGTTTTGTTTTTCTTTCTTTTTTTTCTGTCTAGGTTTTCTTTTTGCTTTGTTGTATTTTCAAATAAATATTTAAATTTGATGAATAGTGTGAGGTGAGGGTTTAAATAAATATTTCTTTCCCAAATAAAATAAATAAAATTTTAAAAGAAACGTTTTTATTGACAACTTCCGTAAATATAAGCAATATACCCTCCCCGATTCCACATCCAGTCCACTGAACCCTTTTTATCCAATTCATCTCTCTTCTATTTTGATGTCATATTTTTCCCTCCTATTATGCAGGTCTTGTGTAGGTAGTATTGTTGAAGAAATTTCCCATGAAAAACAGACAGAGCCGTAACAGCAAGAGGAGAGTGGAGTTTCACTTATTATTATTACAAATTTAGGAATTTACGCCAGCTAGATGAAGTATTGGCCCCAAGCCCCTGTTACAAGGGGGTTTTATAGTAGGATACAGAAATTACAACCAGGTAGAACACAAGAGAGCTCAAAATTTAAAATGGGTTCTGGAGAAATATAAACGAGCCTCTGTTCTCACCTCCTCCCCTACCTTCCTTTCTTGATCAAAGCTTGCTGTATTCACAAGCCAAATGGCAGGGCCAGTTAACAAAAGCAAGTTAAGGCACAAGTTGCATTTGGTTAAAATGGTTTCTGGAAGTAGAGAGAACCCCATAGACCTAGACAAGGGAGTGACAGCAAGCATTCTCAGTCCTCTGTTATCTAAGCTTGTGTTCACAGACCTCAGACAGTTGTTGTCTCTGTCTCCATGTAATCTTCCAAATTTGAGTAATATTCCTTCAGTAGTGTTTTTAGCAATATCTGAATCTTCTATTACAGTATCAGCCACTGTGAGGTCATGAATATCAAGACCACTTTGTGTCTGGAAGACAGCATTGTAAGCATTCCTCCCCTTCCTTTGGCTCTTACAATCTTTCCACCACCTCTTCTGCAATGGTCCCTGAGCCTTGAAGGGCATGATAGAGATGGCTCAGTATTGAACACTCCACCGTCACTTCTCAGCACTTTGGTGAGTTTTGAGTCACCTCGGTGGCCCCCATCATCTGAAAAGAGAAGCTTCTCTAGTCACAAGTGAGAGTTAGTGTTAATACATAAACTTAAGTATTTAGAGGGCAGTTGGGTGTGCATAATAATATATCCACTTGGTCAGACAAGAGTATTAGTTCCTCCCAAGGGTGTCCGACCTCCCCAGCTCTGGATTAGTTTTTCAGTGCCAGGCAGGAATTCCCTGTCATGGAGCAGGCCTCAAGTTCAATCATGAGAAGTTGGTTTCCCCCATAACCGACAAGCCACCATTGCACCATTTGGTACATTTGGTCTGGTTGGGCAGTCATAAAGCTTGCAGGGTCCATTTCTGGTTAAGACTGTTGCTGACTTTTCTTCCCCAACAGGCTGCATAGGTCTTTCCAGCATCCTAGTCAACAGGGAGGAGGTTTCCAGCTCAGCTCCAGCTTGATTTCTCAGTGATCTGCAGCCCGAGTATGTGAAGTTTTCAACAATAGGGTCTTGACATCTAGTTCTGGTAGGCAACCAAGAGCCTTGGAAATAGCCTATAATCTTTTGGGGACATCAGGGATCTCTATGGCCAACGATTCACTGGAAGATATCCTACCCCTGGCACTAAAAATTTTCTAATAACAATCTATGGCTTCCAGGCACAGCATTATCCACCTCCACAAGATACTTCTGCCCATCTCTTCTTTAATTATATTTTTATTTATTTGCAAGCAGAGAGATATAGAGATGAAAGATACACAGAAAGAATGGGCGCACCAGGGCCTCCAGCCACTACAAATAAACTCTAGATGCATGTGCCACTTTGTGCATCTGGCTTTACATGGGTACTGGGGAATTGAACCCAGGTCGTTAGGCTTTGTAGGCAAGTACCTTAACCGCTGAACCACCTCTCCAGCCTAAACTATTTTTAACATATACATTATTAGCTCACAAAGACCTAGATTTCCATATGGCTTATTCATAAATCTTAAATTTTGATTAATCCTCCTCCCCTCTTCTCTCCTCTAAGACCTCCCCAATATTCCGCCCTTCTACTTACATGTCTTCTATTCCTCCCCTTAAGCCCCCACTCTCTTTCCTCCCCCTTCTAGCTTCCTGGCCTCTCCTACTGACTTTTACTCCAACTCACATACAAATCTAAACATTTGAGGCTGGGATCTACATATGAGAGAGAACTGAGCTGTTTTCCCTTTTGAGAAGGTCTTGCTGCATAGCTTAGGCCCAGACTGGCCTTGAATCCACAACCTTCCCGCCTCAGCCTCCTGAGTTCTGGGATTACAGGCATGTGCCACCATGCTCTGTTCAAGCTTAAATTTTTGTTATAAAACTGTCACATTGACAGAGGACAGTGCATACTACACTGACACCTCCCTCCCCTAACCATCACCCAGTTTCAACAACTGTTAAGCATTTACACAGAGTTTAGTCAGGAGACCACCGTTCCAGTGCTCAGTAACAAGACGCCATGAGGCTTCGAGCCATTTCCCTAACCTCTCGAAACCTGGTTCTTTACCCATGCAGAGGAAAGCCTGGGCTTAGCTCAGAGGTCACCCAGAAGTGAAGTGGCGTGTCCCTCCCCTAGCTGGGCATGGCACCACCTGCACATTGTATGTCAGAAGTGTGAGCTGCTGGGTGACAGGGGGGTCATCCTGAGGCAACCCTTGTGATGCTGACTGGGTAACAGAGGGCCTGGCCAGAGGATGACGATGGAACAGTCTCCTCTAACTTCCACATGGTTGGTGGAAAGACTTCAGGAGGCACCGGAGAGAAAACTGTCATTGCTGCGCACTGAGAAAAGGCGAGAAGAGGGCATTGCTGGTATGTGTTGGGACAACGATGCTTTCAGTTTCAAAGTGTCAGAAGCTGAAATGATGCGTTTCCTCCCCTCCCAGCCTCCTGCGTGCAAGCCTGGTTCTGAGGCTTGTGGTCGTGGCCTTCTCTGTTTGGGGAGATGGGACAGAAACTCCTATGACAACATCCTGAGATCAGCTGGTGAGGAGCACAGCTGATTGGTGAGTGCAGACAGTCCTCCTCAGTCGAGAGAGACCACTTCTGGGAAGACATCAGCACCCTTGTTCGGATTATGAGGTTTCCATTAGGTTTTCAAGGACAAGCAGGAGATACAAAGTGGGTGCTTCCAAATGGGGTCCAGAGGTCAGTAAAATAATGTTAGAATTTGACTCAGTGGTCACACAGTTTAATGATTTTAGACCTGGTTCAAGTTATTGGTTTCCTGCCTGCCTGACTCTAGATGGTAGAATCTCAAACAATAAAGCCCCAGGTGGAATGGTTTTAGGACAGACTCTCTCAGGGTAATGTCTTTGGGCCTGGAACCCCAGCTGACTTGGGAAGGCAAGTTTCATACAGATATGGAAATGGCCTTTTTAAAAAAAATATTGCCGGGCATGGTGGCACACGCCTTTAATCCCAGCACTCGGGAGGCAGAGGTAGGAGGATTGCCATGAGTTCAAGGCCACCCTGAGACTACGTAGTGAATTCCAGGTCAGCCTGGACTAGAGTGAGACCCTACCTCGAAAAACCAAAATATAAAATAAAATAAATATTTATTTTCAAGAAGAGAGAGAGAGAGAGAGAAAGAGAGAGAGAGAGAGAGAGAGAGAATGGGTGTGCCAGGACCTCCAACCACTGCAGAAGAACTCCAGGTTCAGTGCCACCTTGTGCATCTGGCTTTACTTGGGTACCGAGGAATTGAACCAGGGTTCCTTAGGCTTTGCAGGCAAGCACTTAACCACTGAGCCATCTCTCCAGTCCAGGAAATGGCTTTGTATTCTAGCCTTAGGCAATCTGCCCTCCCTTCACAGTTAGCACTGTGAAATGCAGAGAGCAATTCCTGGCTTTCTGCATAGTAGGGATGGATTTAGGAGGGTTCATAGGGATGACATATTCAGACTGTCTTCAAGTTGGTGTAGTCCAGCTCCACTTTCAAAGATGATGAGAATTTTTGTTCAACCTAAAGGAGTCATTCATGCCTACAACTTCCAATATCCTGAGCAACTGTATAGGAGTTGTCCACACTGGACAGTCTGAGGGCAGAGGGCAGAGTGTCACCAGGCTGAGGACTGGGTGCTGCAGAAGAGGTGAGCTGAGGTAGGACACATTTCCCTTGGGAGGTATCTGCACTTTAGCCAAGCTCTTCCCAGGACTATACCTTATTCCATAAACATTGCTCAGGGGTGGGAATTTAGAGGAGATGTCATCTGGTAGAAATCACTGATGTTTTGTAAGAAAGCAGAGAGTTAGAAATTTCTTGCAGAATAATGTATATTGTGGAGTTCTATTTTTAAAAGAAATTTATAAATCCGTTGAATACTCTTTGCATATGAACAGAAAGATCCAGCAGAAACCAGACAATTACATGGCTGTCATTCCAGCCCTTGGAAGGCTGAGGCAGGAGGATTGCCAGCTCAAGGCCACCCTGACTCCTTGTCTCAAAAAAAAAAACTTAAGTCCCAAACAAAACAGCCCTTCCATTTGCCCCTCCCCGCTCCCAAATCAGACTGACTGGTGACTTGGGAGATCTGTGACCGTGAAAAGCAGGTTGGTTAAGAAGGGTGGCGATTTTCTCTGGAATGTTTCCATTTTACACTGGAGGATTCATTTCTGTGGAGAGCAGAGACTTGGGTCTGAGGACTGGGTTCTTGTAACCTCCTCAGATATAAGAGAAAATGATTGATCCTCAATGAGGGGCCATGGACAGAGTGAGGGTATGCCCAAGCACTCCTCACCGGTCACTGTCAGTATCCTGCTGTAGAGGTGGGGGAAGACAGTGTTCCCAGCCGCCTTTGCAGGTGGTTAGTTCTGGAGGAATGCAGAGAATGATGTACATTATTTTAGGTGTGGCGATACACCCGCCTAAACCACCCATCCTCCCCATGATTACTTCTGTAGGAAAAGACAATACCAGGTCCTTGTCAAGTGTCCACTTAGAGGAGAGATATCTGGGAAGCTCACATGAGGCTGTGACATGAGCATGAAATGACCTAAATGCCAAGCCACCAAGATTTTTGAGTCCCTGGTTGTTAATTTTAGGTGCATTTAACTACCTGCTCATATTTTCTCACTTGATTATGAGTTTGTGGTTTGGTTTTGCCATCCGAGCCTCAGCTTATTTCTTTTTGGTGGGAAAGTCACATGATTTGGCTTTCTTGCAGCCTCACAAAGTCGTATGTGAAAACTCAGAGGGAGATGGGTTGTGATCCCACTGCAGGGGTCTTTAGGGTGGCAGCGTGGGCAGCAAGCTTGGGGGCTGACCAGGAGGACCTGGCTCCGACCATCTGGAGGGTGATAGGGTGGGGAGAGGGGCTTGGGAGGAAGGCCTTCGGGCATCCTCAGTTGCAGAAGGGAACCCACAGCTCCAGGTGGCTATTGCTACTTCTCCAGTTGCAATAGAATCCGTGGATCAATTCCTAGGATCAATCCACTGCAGGCTGATAACAGACTCAGTGTGTTTTGGGGATCGGCCACTGTCCAGGTCAACACAAAAACTTGCACGGTAAGCAGTAATTAAGAAGGATTTTGCCCTTGGTCTCTGTTCCTGGGATGAATGCCAAGCGCTGCCTGCTTGCAAGAGAGGCTCCAATGGGGACAGGTGACACGGGCCTGTCCGTGCTCTGTGCTTGCTCCAGGCTGTGTCCTGTGGCACACCTCTGCATACTGCTGGGAAGGGCCTCACAGGGCACAGCAGGGAGTATTCCCAGGGTGCCAGTGGGCCAGGAGGCAGGCCAGCATGGCCTGGGAGATCTGAGCTCAAAAGGCAGGATGCCTGGACTTAGTGAGGCTAGTCATACTGTAGGCCATGCCTGGGGCCTGTTTTGTCCTCTGTCAAATGGTCAGTAACTGTGGTCTTGTTATCCAGTCATAGATCCTGGGAACTCAGCTCTGTCATCTTGGGCATCACGTGTCCGTTTGGTCTCATCATTCTTTGGTTCTGTGAATGACAATGCCATCTGAAGTGTTCTAGTTTGAAAAAAGAAATAGCCCAAAAATAAATTTGGGGAACAACGGAAGAAGCCAGATTTTGGGTGACTCTGATACACAAGTATTCTGTACGCCTCTGTAACGTGCCTGTGGAAGCTTCCAGACATTTTGGTGTGTTTAAGAAAGTGGTGGGAGGGGAAGAAGAGAAACAGATGGAGAATAACAGAAAGACGCATTTCTCTGTGCCTTTACTCAGGGTCAGACAGTTTTGTTGGAAGGCATAACTTATGTACATTTATGAAAATGAGATGGTTCCCTGAGTGACTCATTGTCTCAGGGTGCAGAGCCCTCCAGCCCCAGACCTTCTTCCAGGAGGCACCCACCCTGTCATTGGCTGGGGGTGATCATCAGACTGCACCTCACCTCAGGCTCATTTCTTTGGGCCATGACATTCCATCTCTAAAGCAGAACTGAGCATTTAATTAAGGACAGAAGCACCTTGTGTTTATAAACAGCTTGCACTTCCCAAAGCTGCTTAGACCCTCTTCCCTGATTGTTCCCACGTCTCTTTAGAGACTGGTCTGTACACATGGCCTGGAAACAGGCTGCAGTGTGCCTGTGGGCTGGTTGGTGATGGGATGAGTCCAGGCCCACAACTCTGGTTCCATTTGCTCCACAACAGCTCGGGTGTGTGTGTGTGTGTGTGTGTGTGTGTGTGTGTGTGTGTGTGCGCGTGCGCGCGCGCGCGCGTGCGTGCACATCTAGGAGTAGCCTGGGTAGGGCCCAATGGATAGGAGGGGTCGTGTTTGTCCTGGGTGGTGGTGTACCTGTCTGCCCACTTTTCTGACTTGGTTCTGCCCACATGTCCACAGCTCCCATGCTGCTGAGGCAGGATAGAAAGATGGGGAACATTAAGGAGACACTGGAAGAAGGGATGCCTTTTACCTCGGACACTGAAGCTTGTGTTTCTTGCTGGCTGAGAGTTGATAATTTTACTACAACTGACAAAATCAAAACTGCTGTAAAGTCTACCTGCACGAAGACGAAAAGTGTTCAAATAGCCAATGAGGCATGAGTAAGGCTGAGACTCATATGGCCTGTGAGGGTAATGATACAAGCGCTCCTCATTCCTAAACAAGGAACCTCAGAAACTACCTTATAATTTCAATTACAGATGTAAAATTTTTAGGATGAGAGAAATTAGTAAATGTAGCAGTTACTTTCTTATTGCTATAATACTTCCCAGACCAGAAGCAACTTACAGAAGGAAGGGTTCACTTTGAGGCAAGGTTTCAGGCTGGCTCATCAGGCTGCAGCAAGAGTCAGGAAGCAGAGGAGGAACAGGAAGTGACCCAGGCCATAGCACCTCAAGGCCCGCCCCCAGTGGCCTGCTGCCTCCAGCAAGGCTCCACCGCCTAAAGGTTCCACAACTTTCCAAACGATGCCACCAACTGGGGACCAATTGTCCACACCAGTTGTCTATGGGAGGACATTTCACATTCAAGCTGTAACAGTAAATCAGCTCACATTTTTTTTTACTTAATTTTTTAACTTAACCTTTGAACCTGGTTGTAAATTACATCCATTGAGCGATGTAGCTTGAAAAGCCACAAAGTCGTAGACTGCATAGCTATTATTACATGCTTATTAGCTATTTAATATTGTTATATACGAAAATGCTCATGCTAAATCTAAATGGGTGCTGTCTTTTTTAAAAAATAAAACTTAAATTACTTTAAACTGATTTGTCCTGAAATTCATTTCTGTACCGTAAGTCAGGATCTGGCGCATAGCTGAGTGAGGGTCTCTGTGCGTGTGGTGGGGGATTCCCTAGGCCCTAGCTCAGGTTTCCTCTCCCTCTGCCATTGGCATTGTGGCTACACCTTGGCACAAGAGCCTCACTATGCTGGCCACGGCTGAGGCTTCCTGTCAGGGTCCTGGCCTGCCCTGCGTATGCCCTCCTGTCTTTGCAGTTTGATGCCAGGATGGATGACTGCACATGTTTAGAACATGTCATCTGACGCATTTGAGCCCCTGCCTACCTCTCTGGTGCAATTGTCACCCTCATGGTGACTAACATCTATAACTTCTAGAAGTTTCCTTGTGCCCCTTTGTTCTTGCTGCCTGGTGGTTGGGGTGGCCGGGACACGTGGCCTTCATTCTACTCTCTCGACAACTGACCAAGTGCACAACACAGAAGGGCTTGTTCTCTGCAAGGTGCTGCACAGCTTTCCAGAAATACTCCTGTGGCAGAACCACTGACCACTAGCTTCCCCCTTCCTCTCCCAGACCCTGCTGCAAATCTCTGCTAAATACTTCATCACTGGGGTTCAGATATGGCTTCAGTGTGTCCCCAAAGGTTGAAGTGCTGGAAACTTGGACACAGTATGTGACACAGAGAGCAGGGAGGTCTAGAGCAAGGGATGAGGTCACGAAGGACATTGCTCTTGGAAGGGTTCATACCATTCTCTAGGAGGCAGTAAGTTTTCCAGGGAATAAGTTGTTCTACAAGGAGTCAGGCTTCCTGTCTTGCCACATGGCGTCTTCCCCATGTGCGCTCACCCCCTTAGTGACCGTGAGCGAGACCCTCACGAGGGAATCAGCCGAAGGGGCTGTCTGATCTTGGACTTGCAGCCTCCAAAGTTTGATCTGAATAAACATCTTTCTTTTCTAAAATGCCGTACTTGGGCATCTTGTCAGCAAAATCAGACTAACTATAGTCAGTTACTTCTCCTTGTCATCTGTGATTGTGTCATGTCTTTCTGGCTAATCCATGTAGTCACAGAAATGGAGTCTCTCTCTCTCTCTCTTCCTCCCTCCCTCTTTTTGAGGCCAGCTCTCATTTTGTAGCCTAGGCTAGCCTGGATTTCTGTGAAGCCCAGACTGGCTTTGAATTCACCAGCAATGCCCTCACTCTAGCCTTCTCCCAAGAGTGCAGGGATTAGAGCACGACTCACTATGCTGTCAGGGTGTCTCTCATTTTTAAGGTGGAATAATATTTATTGTACGCATGCGTGATCATAATTTGTTCATGCACTTGATGATGGTCATTTGGGTTGTTTCCATGCCTTGGCTACTGTGAAATTGGCCACCATGAACCTGAAAATGCAGACATTTCTTAGACACTGACTCAGTCATGGTGGCGCTTTTGATCCCAGCACTGGGGAGACTGAGGGAGAAGGATCTCTGTGAGTTCCAGGCCATCCTGGGCTGGAGTGAAACTCTGCTTAAAAACTCGACATCAGTCTTTTTGGATGCGCACGATTGGTAGTCATATTAACAGCTCTAGTTCAAATGTTTTAATAAATCTTCAGGATGGGAGATGGCTGAGCAGTTATAAGCCCTTGCTTTCTAAGCCTGTCAGCCTGGGTTTGGTTCCCTAGTACCCAGATGCACAAAGTGCTCGTGTATAGAGCTCCTCTGTAGGAGGCCCCAGTACAACCATCTATCCTCGCTCACTCTCTCTCAAATAAATAAATGATTTTTTTTTGGTTTTTTGAGGTAGGGTCTCGCTCTAGTCCAGGTTGACCTGGAATTCACTGTGTAGTCTCAGGGTGGCCTGGAACTCATAGTGATCCTCCTACCTCTGCCTCCCGAGTGCTGGGATTAAAGGTGTGCACCACCACGTCTGGCTATAAATGAATATATTTTTTAAAAGAAATCTTCATATTGGTTCCCACTACAGCTTCACTTTTCTCTGTCATAAATGGTAAACATTTCCCTGCAACCAAACCAACACATTTTTGGGGGCTTTGATCTTCTTTTGCTAATGGCCATCCTAATAGGTGGAAGGCGACAGGAAGGGTTACTGTCACTGTAAATCAGCCGTGTCTTGGTTATTCAGTACTCTGATTGCAACCATTGTGTTTGTATCTACCCCAGTTCATATGTCAAAGTTCTATCCCCAGTGTGTGTTTCTGTAAGGGTCAGGGAAATATCTGCTTTTTAAATACATTTATTTATTTATTTATTTATTTGAGAGAAAGTGAGAGAGAGGGAGAGAGAGAAAGAGGCAGAGAGAGAGAGAGAGAGAGAGAGAGAGAGAGAGAGAGAGAATGGCTACACCAGGGCCTCCATCCACTACAAACAAACTCCAGACACATGTACCACCTTCTGGTGCATCTGGCTTTACATGGGTACTGGGGAATTGAACTCGGGTCCTTCTGCTTTGCAGGCAAATGCCTTAACCACTAAGTCATCTCTCTAGCCCTGACATCTGCTTTTTTTTAAAGCTTTTATTTGTTTTTATATTTCAAGCAGAGAGAGAGAGAGAGAGAGAGAGAGAGAGAGAGAATGGGCACACCAGGGTCTCTCGTCACTGCAAATGAACATGTGTCACTTTGTACATCTGGCTTTACATGAGTACAGGGAACTCCAACCTAGGTTGTTAGGCTTTGCAGGCGAGTGCCTTAACTGCTGAGCCATCTCTCCAGCTCAGGGGGGGTTGGAGCACCTTTGGAAGGTAACTAGGTCAGGAGGGTGCAGGCCCGTGATGGGATTAGCGCCCTTATAAGAAGAGGAAAAGATTCCCGAGCTGTCTCTGCCAGCCAAGCGAGGGCATGGAGGGAAGGCAGCTGTTGGCAAGTCCGAAAGAGAATCCTTACCGAGAGCCAAAACTGCTGGCACCTGCATCTCTAACTGCCAGGATCCAGAATTGTGGGGAACAAATGGCTGTTTAAGCCACCCAGTACGGTATTGTTTTTATAACATCCTGGGCTGGGCTAAGACATGCAGAATGGAAAAGAAGATAAAGCTGTGAAGCCAAGTAGTATCAGCAATTAATTATATGTATATGCACACACACACATCTGCCTATCTACCTATCTATCATCTGTCTGTCTGTCTGTCTATCTAATAAACCCTATGTTTAGTGAGGCCTGGTGGCACAAGCCTATAATCGTAGCCACTTGATAGGCCGAGATGGAAGGATCATGTATTCAAGACCAGCCTGGGCAACTTGGTGAGATCCTGCCACCAAAAAGCAAGTAAAAGAGGGCTGTGGAGATAGCTCAATGGTAGACCATTTGCTTGACATGTGTGAGGCCTGAGGCCCTACACCCTAGGTTCCATCTCTAGAACTAAAAAACAAAAAAACAAAAAAAAAAGAAAAACCAGTGTCTATGTTTGGAATAGTATTTTATTTTATATATTTATGAGAGAGAGAGAGAGAGAGAGAGAGAGAGAGAGAGAGAGAGAGAGAGAGAATGTGTCAGGGCAATGGAACTCTGAACTCCAGATGCACATGCCCCTTTGTGTGCCTGATTTTATATGGGCACTGGGAAATCAAACCCACACCTATAGGCTTTGCCAGAAAGTGCCTTCAATGGCTAAGCCACCTCCACTGCCCTTAAACAATTTTCATGTTTATAGTAAAGAGCTCAGTGGTAGATGACTTGCCGGGGCCCGGCCTGCCTTCTGCTCAGCTCTGTGTCATGGTTGTGTGGGGACCACAGGTCTGCTCTGCTATGTTTCCTCTCCCCACACAGTGTAGGGAAGGCAGGATGCTGGACATCCGCAACAGCTATGATGGAGCCACTATACCCCTACGATCCTGACCAAGTGGCTCTGTCTCTAGATGTCAGTCTCAATGAAATGGCATTAGTACCTGTGTAGGTCAGCCTAGCGCGCACCTGAGATTCCCATCGTAGATCCAGGAAGCTTTCCTGGTCTCTAGAGGTTTTAGTGTAAAGCGGGGCAGCCCGTAGCTCCAGGCCTGGGTTGAGCACACATAGAACAGCAAAACCATTCACTTTGAGCCTGGGAAGGAAAATAAAGAAGGAAGGAAGACAGCAGCACCCCATCACCCTTTGAGGGCACACCCCCAATCATCTGACTTTCTCCCACTGGGCTCCACCTACTTTAAAAAAAAGATTCTGATTTTAAAAATATTTTATTTATTTGTGAGGAGAGAGAGAGAGAGAGAGGGAGGGAGGAGAAGGGGCGTGCCTCTTGACACTGCAAACACTGCTTTTAGGTGAATACTAGGGATTTGAACCCAGGCCAGCAGGCTCTGCAAGCAACCATCTTCCTAGCCCTAGGCTCTACCTCTTAAAGTTTCCCCATCTCAACACGGGCCTTGGGGACATGGCGCAGCAGCATTCATCAGGTTAACATCTTGGTAACCTGAACACTGTGCTGGAGTCAGGTTAGCACTACTGTAAGGGAAAGTTCTCAGCAGTGGTGAAAGCCAGTGTGGATCTAGTGTTAGAAGGTAGGTGAACTTCCTTCCCTCCATCATGGCCTCCGTGCTCCTTAAGACATAGGACATCAGTAAGTGCTTAACAAGTGTCAGTTTATTCACACAGGCTGCTTGACAAGGATCCTGGGCTCATTGCCATAAAACCCAGGGGCTAAAGTTCAGATCCTGGCTGCTCTTCAGATCCTTGGGCCACACTTGCTGCACCTGCAAAGTGAAAATGGTACTAGTACCAGCTACTAGGTGAGGATTAAGGCAAGTGATGGGTGCCTGGCTTGTAGTTAGTGCTCAATAAATACTGTTAGCACAACAATGAATGTTGTCTTGGCAGAAGACACTGACTAGGAGTGAGGGTAAGATGGCACACGGGGCAGGAGGTGTCAGTGGTCTCCTGTCTCCTTCCCGAGTACTTGTGTTTCTAGCCAGTCTCTAAGGTGACAGCTTATGTGTCTTCTTTGCCAGGGTGTCAGCTCACTGTCTACCACGGGGGCTGGAGAGATGGCTCAGTGGTTAAGGTATTTACCTGCAAACCATAACGACCAGGGTTTGATTCCCCAGTGCCCACATATAGCCAGATGCACAAAGTGGCACAAGAATCTAGAGTTTGCAGTGGCTGGAGGCCCTGGTGCCCATTCTCCCCCCCTCCGCCTCTCTGCTTGCAAATAAATAAAGTCTACCATGTTCAAGGATCACTTGAATGTTTTCATGCATATTATGTCAAGTTATTTTCATGAATCCGACCGTATTTCACAGGCAAAGAAGTGAAGGCCCAGATACCCTTCCTTGGATACAGAGGCCAAACCATGGGTCTACATTTTGCTCCCTGAGCCTAGAAGAAAGGACCGTATCCTAGCGTAATAATACTGTACACTTCCCTCATGAAAAGTCAGCTCAAATCACTCCAAGGCAAGAACTGGTCTGTTTCGCTCGCCTCCATCCCAGACCCAAGCCTGGCAGGACTCCTCTGTGTGAACAGACAAGAACTGAGCAAATACAGTGCTGGTGTTTCTCACTCCACAGCTCCTTGCAGCCTTTCCCATCCAAGCCCTAAAACTGCTCTGTGAGTTACAAGTGTGTTTCCTCCCCAGAGGCATCACGGACCGTCATAGGCAGACATTTTGCTCATGTTAACTCGTTTCATTAGCTCACACTGTCTTTCAGCCCAGACCTGCATCCTCCCCAAACTCACTTCCCTCCAGGCTGTGCTCCATGCCTTGCCTCTTGCTGCCTGTTCCCTCTGCCCACAGCACAACCCTGAGCAATGGTGCCTGGTCCAGGGGCCTGTGATTCTCAGACAGGAGTAGAGCCACCGGTACTGCAGAGATGGGGTCAGTAGAGGCCAGCACATGCCTAGCATGGAACTGTACTCACAGCATGGGGCTATGTCATTCAGAAGTCTTGCTGTTTAATCTCATGCTACCTGTGGGAACAAGTCGTTAGTGGAGGCTGAGAACCTGTGTGTGGTTTGAATCTCCATAAACTCAAGTGTTTTGAATGCTTGATCCTTAGTCGGTGGCAAGTTTTGGGTGGTGGAGTCTTGCAGGAGGAGGTGTATTGCTAGGGGTGAACTTTGGGGTGCTACAGCCAGCTCCCCTTTGCCTGAGTTCCTGCTGCTGTTTTCCACTTGCTGTGGTAGAGGTGAGGTCCAGCCTGTCTTTTGCCATGTTTTCTCCTGCGTCCCCTGTAATCCAACATAAATGCATTCTTCCCATCAGTAGTTTTTGGTGGGGTGTTTTGTCCCAGCAACAAGAAGGTAACTGCAATGTGGTACCTGCTACATCAAGAAGTTAGTGAGGAAGAGAACCTTCCCTCATTTCTTAGGTTATGAATGACTTCATCTCTATTCAGAAAGAGCAGGAAGTAAGGATTTTTTTCTTTCTCTCTCTCTTTTTTTTTTAGTTGTTAAAAACTCTGAATTGTCAGCAGGTTTTTTCATTGTGCAGAAGGGATTTGCAATGTGAAAGGAGGTCATCTTGACAAATCTGTGAGTTGTCCTGGGCACAGGGGAGCTTTCTGGCAAATCTGGGCCTACCAGAACTGCTAAAATATTTTTCTGAGGCTTTTTACAGTCACATAACCCCAGACAGAGCTCCAAGGAGAAGCACAGCCCCAACCTGAGCAGCTGGGCTCCGGCAGGAGAGAGCCTGCAGATCAGCAGATCTGACCTCAACTGCTCTAACGCCTCCTTCCCACTCCTCTCTGGCCCCTCCCTTTCCAAATAGTGTGGCTTGCAGAGGCTCCTACCTGCCTTAGGAGCCCCACGCTGGATGGAAAGGTCCCATTGGTCCAGGAGGCATTGGCCTTAAGCCTAGAATTTGCTCTTGGGGTGGGGGGTTCTCAGTTCTCTGGTTGAAGAGTCAATACTGTGCCAACCACAACCGTGTCTCTAACATTAATAATTCTTTTGGATCTTACTTTTTATCCAACCACTTAAAAATGTAAATATAGGGCAGGAGAAATGGCTCAGTGGTCAAAGGTGCTTACTTGCAAATCCTGATGGCCCTGATTCAATCCCCAGTATCCATGTAAAGCCAGATACACAAAGTGGTGCATGGGTCTGGAGTTCGTTCATAGCAGCAGGAAGCCCTGGGGTGCCCATATTCATTCTCTCTCTCTCTCTCTCTCTCTCTCTCTCTCTCTCTCTCTCTCTCTCTCTCTCAAATAAATAAATAAGTAAATAAATAAATAGCTTTTAAAATGTAAATGTAAAAGCAGTTTTCCATAGTTTGGATTTAAATGTCTCCCAAAAGGCTTGGCCTCTCACGGTAGAGCACTACCAGAGAGGGCCTTCTTGGAAGACGTTAGGTAATAGCAGACATGCCCTTGAGGGGACATTGGGAATGCATCCATTTCCTCTTCCTCTCTTTCACTTCCTGAACACGAGAAGCTTCTACAGAAGGTACTGTGTTCTTGCAGGCTGGAAGCAGCTACGCCAAGGAACTATGGACTGAAACCTCCAAGACCGTGAACCACAATAAACCCTTCCTCTTTTTAAGATGATCGGCTCCAGGACTGTTTAGTTATAGTAACACAAAATGGACCAGCACAACATTCTTTGTACAAAAAGGCAGTAGCTGATTTGAGCCTGTGGGCTGCAGGCCACAGATCTCTGGGCCCTTGAACCTTTCTGCTAAGAGCCCGAGGACAGGGTGACTGTCCAGCCTTGGACAGTTCCAGCCAGTAGAATATCACCACAACCACTGTAATGGATGCTATGGGGGCGTCAGATGTCTAGTCTAGGAGAGCCACCGCCTTCTAGAAACACCTCTGATGGCTGCTCTGGCTGGGTCGCCAACTTTTGCTCTGCTCTCAGTTCAGACTAAGTTGTAGAGAAGTCTTGCAGAACAGAACCGCAGAGGACTTGTCCATTGGTAAGGTCCTGGGCTGGATGGGCCTGGGTGGGAGGTACTTCAGGGGAGGGGACCAGACAGTGCTGTTGGGTGTGTGATGGCAGGAGGCGAGCTGTAGGTGGCAGCACCGAGCTGCATTATCGCCTTTCGTGCTCAGCAGGCTTCCAAACCCAGATCCTGTAGTTCTGTGGCCTGGGCTAAGGTCCAGGGAGGGGGTAGGCGGCTGGAACCTTTGCCCACATTGCTCCTGAGATTGGGCTGGATTCGGGATATTGTCGTGGTGAGCACTAACGTCAGCTTCAAGGCCTGCTTGCCTTTGTCTGCAGCTGCAGTCTAGCCGTGGTCCTGCAACTCTGGTCGACATGAGGGCGTGGGGCCAGGCTGACACCCCACTTGTGCTGTGTATTTCGGGCCAGGGGTTTTCAGGAAGAAGCCCTGAATCTGCCTCTGATGCTGGTGTCGCCTGTGTGCTTGATAGCACTAGCTGGCAGGCGCTGGGAGCCTGCAGAGCGGCTGAATGAATCTGGAGGCCTGGAGTTCACATTCTCCTGCCTCGACTTCCCCACCCTCATCCATTTGGCCTCCATGCCCACGTGTGCTGCACTCTGAGTGTCCCCTCTTCTGCCGTTGACTGGCATCTCCTGACTGTCCCAGCCCTCTTGGCACTGTGACCATGGGCTCTTACATGCTAGAACCTTAATGCTGCCTGGTATAGGCCGAGTTCTTGCTTTATCATGGCAGGCCCTTGATCCCCACTCCCACCTCCTGCCCCCTCCATTTCTCCTTCAGGTTCTCTAAAGCCAGCACCCCGGCACACTCAGCAGGTTCTGGCCTCTATGCCCTTGTCACTGCTGGGTGTCCTGTCCAGAATGTTATCCCCTGCAACTTCCTGGTTGACCTCAGCCACCTTGTAAGCCTCAAGTGCTCATCAGCTTTCTTTGACTGTAACAAATGCCTGAGATAATCAACTTACAAAGAGAAAAAATGTTTGTTTTGGGTTGTGGTTCTAGAGGTCATGTAGAGGTCATATAGACCCATTGCTTTCAGGCCTCTGGTGGGGCCAGGGTGTTATCATATCACAGTGGAACTATGGGATAGGAAGTGGAAGAGAGAAGAGGAAGGGCTAGGGTCCTACTATCCCCTGCAAGGACGTGCCCCCAGTGACCTGAAGATCCCACCTCTGAAAGGTTCCACCATCTCGCAATAGCAGCTGAGGTAGGCACCCAAGAACATTCAAATCCAAGCTAGACTGACTCGGGTAAGACGTGACCTTGGGGTACCTAACTCAGCCCTCCTCCTGCTGTTCTGCAGGCTGCTTGCTTGAATCTGCTCCTGTAGTGCAGCCTGTGGTGATAGAGTGGTGGAGGCTGTCCTCTGATGCTGGCTTCAGGTGGGAACACTGAGGGGACTGGATGAGGTACCCCCTGGCCTTCCTTACTCATCCCTTCAAACCCAGGAATGGGAGGTGACCCAGTCTTGAGTAATAGCCATCTCCTGTCTGACCATTCTTACAGCTCCTTTCTCCACAGCAAATCCAACTTCCAGACACTTCATTTTGACCTTGTCCCTCTAACCTGACAGGCAGGGAACAACTGCTTGGTCTTTGCTACAGCTTTGGATACAAATTCTGGCCAGATTTTCCTTTTGTGAGTGGCAAAAGAAAAAGAAAAGGGCATAGAATTGACCGCTTCCCCTTCTGTACACTGCTGACGGCATGGATACCTGCTAAGTTTACAGGGCACTGGCATACACAGAAACCACGGTGAGTCACTCAGGTGTACCTAGGGAAGACCTGGGAGGACAGAAGTGCCCATCTGGGGGACTGCAGAGGGTGGGTAACTCCTGATGTCCTGTGAGAGGGCTTGATGCAACCTCAACCTGTTCAAGAGTAGATTCTCAGGCCGGATTTCCCTTCTAACTCACCCCATCACCCTCTGGCCTTGGTGTTCAGCTTCTGGTGAGGCTGTGGACGAGGTAGGCTATTTGACCTTCTCCAGCCTTTCCTCAATACTCCAACTTACTTTGTGGCCAGATTTTGAGAGAGGTTTGAAAACAGATCCAGTTTTAATCTTTGGGGGAAGAGTCAAGAAACCTACATGAGTGTGTGGATACTTGATTTGTGGAGGTGGGAGAGATTACCTTCTGAGATCTTCTGTGGATGGGAGAAGAGGTACAGCATCAGCCTTAGAAGATAAAAATGCAAGAAGACTTTGTATGGAGATACCAATGCCAGACCATTAGCTGTGGTTTGACATTCAAATTTGTTGGCATCCTTAATTGCCCTGGCAGCCCTGGTCGTGGAGAAGCCCTCTTGATGATGTTCTCTGACAGTTCTTCACAAAGAGGTAAGCTTTATCTAGTTCACGGGACAGGACGATGGGGTCTTGTTGCGTCTCAGGTCTTTGAGTCAGCCTGGTGGTGGGAGCCTGGCCTCTGTCTCACTGGCATGTCCAGGGGCTGGGGAAAGTGTGGAGAGTTGGGGGTTAATACGTCCGGCTTATGTCCCCCTCCTGGTTGGTGGCATGTTCCGGTCTCACATCTCCTGGGCCGTGAACCTGAAAGGCATGTACAAGGCTGTGGCAGCAGAGCCCTCTGAGGCGAGAGGGAGAGTGGCAGGGGCAGGTGGGCTGAGGGAACCCAAGGAGACTTTGGAGGCTGTTAGTTACCTTTGCATCACTGTGGCAAAATGTCTCGCAGAAAATCCTTATGGGGGAGAGACTTCTCTGGAATCAAAATGTCAGAGGGTCTCAGTCTATCAGGGCCGGGGAAGGCTCAATCTATGACAGTGGAAGTGTGTGACCAGATTGTTGCCATGGTGGTGGCTCAGTGAGCAGAGAACGAGGTAGGAGCAGAAGTGTGTGACCTCCAAAGGCCTGCCTCTAGTTCTTTGCCAGGTAGGATGTACCTCCCAAAGCTTCGTTAGCCTTCCAAAACAAAGCTGTCGGCCTGAGAACAACCGTTCAACACACAATGAGCCCACAAGGGCCATTTCTCTTTCTGTCTCTCCCCTCCAGTGAAAAGAAAGGTCATCCTTTCTTTTCAGTGTTGGATGATGTCGGGTTGATTTTTAAATAATTTTAACACTTCTTTCAAAGAATTACAATTCACATACAGTAACTTACTTCTGTGTGTGCCCAGTCTTTGAGTTTTGATGAGTGTGTAGTCAATTACCACCACCTCAATGAAGACAGATCAGAGCTGCCTCCTTGCTTCCATTCACTGCCCACCCCCAGGTCTGTCTTCCACACACACCCAGACTGTCTCACCATGAGCCCATACGGTCTGTGGCCTCTGCACTCACTTTGCAGGTGAGGCTCAGCCATTTCACATCTTCTCAGGGTTGGTAACTGAGTAGTGATCTGCTGCTTGGATGGGTTACGATTTTGTGGGTCTTCCTCTACTGAGAATGTTGGATTTATTCTCTGGGGCAACTACAAATAAGGCTGCTCTAGACACTTAAATTCAGGGGTGTGTGTGTGTGTGTGTGTGTGTGTGTGTAGTATAAGCAGTACGTGCACACATAGTATGTGTAAAATATTAGTTTATTTGAATATGGAAGATTTTGGAACCTTGGGACTAGAGAAAACAGACATTAGTGGGCTATTCTGATGTGAACATCGGAGGCCCAGCTCATGAGGTTTTAGAGGGGAACAAAGGCTCTATAGGGAACCCTGCTGGAGGCAGTTTGTGTGAGATTCTGACAAAGTGATTGGCTGCATTCTGCTCAAGTCCTGAGAATTTGAGTGAAGCTGAATTTAAAAGTAATAGACTAATGTGTTTGTGTATTAGTCAGGGTTCTCTAGAGGAAACAGAGTTGATAGAATGGATTATAATAAAAGGGAATTTTTTGGGATAGCTTACAACAGTCCAATAGTAGCGGTCTGTAGGTCCACAGTTAAGGAACCAATAGCTGTTCAGTCCACGTAGATGGATGTCTCGGCAGTCCCAATCCAGCTCAGAAGGCCTGATGGTTCCCCGGGGAGCAGCTGCTCTTCAGTCCAATATGTGAGACCGAGGAAACTGGGTTCCGATGTCCCAGAAGGGTAGGAGAGCAGGATGCGAGTGCAAGTCACGAACAAGCACCAGCAGCCGGGGGAGGAAGGAAGAGCGTCTCCGTCCCCCTAAGCTTCCTTATATTAGTCTCCTTCTGGAAGGCCCACCCAGGATTACTATGGATGAGCTCAAATTTACAAATTTAGCCATCACAAGTCTCCAAAATCCCGAAAGGAATTTGTCAATCCTTCCTGCAGGCAAACTCAGAGATCCGCCCAAGATTATTATGGATTAGATCAAGTTGACAAACTTAACCATCACAGTTTGGTAGAAGAAATTTCAAGGCAGAATAGCATTGAGCCTATTGTGTGGTTTCTTTTTTTTTTTTTAAGATGCTATTTTTTATTGTCCATAATGAATTACAATATTTAGCGGGCAAACAATGAGTTGTTATCCCCAATCCCCCGCTGCCCCCCCTCCCCAAACCGCTGGATAACCTCCTCCATGGGTCGTCTGGATCAGTCCTTGTGACAGGGGACCATGGATAGCCTAGAATTCAGCCAGGTTCTCCTGGCCATGCCTCTGGATAATCTCCCCCACCACGGCTCTCACAATCTTTCTGCCCCCTCTTCCGCTCAGTTCCCTGAGTCGTGGTGGATGAGTATTAAGGCTGCTTTAAGGTTGTGAGCTTAGGGGTCTTTGTGTCAAAATCATTGGTTTCTGTCTCACTGGCTTATCCTGTGTTGATTTAATGGCTGTGGCTGTGGGTCCCTTGTTCATCCCGTCATTCTCTGCGGGGTTCCATTTGGATCCTCCACGATATGACTGTGGTGGGTCCTCTCTTGACAGAATCTCAGCTATCAGCCTACGGTCGGTTGGTAGGGTTAGATGGGCCCCAGCTCTCTCGCTGCATCCTGAAAAATACAAACACAACCTCCATCGGAGAGTGAGATCTGTGTAGGTTAACAAATATACACAATTCTGGATTACCTAGATTCTATTTTTAGTAGCCTCCCTGTCACTCGCTCCCATAGTGCATCTTGTTTTGGGAGCCCAAAAGTACGAGATCTGGTGCCTATCGCCCTGAATCCCTAGTTCCAAACAAGGGGGCCCCCTCCCTGAGTGGAAAATTGGTCGAATTTGAAAGCTGTTGATTGTCTCCCCCAGGCCCAGGTTCCTCCATTACACAAGTGCTCCTTTGTTGGTTCGCTGTTCCCTCCCAGTAGGAGGTGTGGTCAGCCTACTCATGGCCGCAGATTGTGTTTCGTGTCAGTGGTCTCTGTTTACTCCAGCTGTCGTTGATCAGTTTCCCCTGGCAGCTTGTGCAGTGCCTTCCAGCACTACACTAACTGCCTTCTGGGGCTGGATACCTTTCCGGACGTTGAAGGGTTTCTCAATGCTGATTGATGGCAGTCTGTGGTTTCTTCAATAACAGGGTTTTGCCTCAGGCCTAGGGAGGGCACTCAAGAGCTTTGACAGAATTCTGTCTTGTTGTTGGAATCTCATGAATCGCTTTGGTCAACAGCTCAGTGAGGGAAGGAACCAGTGGTTAGAACCAGGGGTGTGGTTTCTTTTAGCTGGTTTTATTTGGATCTACAGTGCAAGAAGGCAAAAATGCAAGAACAATATAAAACATGTGAAGTTGGGCACAGAAAAGAATGTGAGAAAGTTTAAAGTCCCAGGCAAGAAGAGGGCAGCCACTTTTTTGTTAAAGAGATTAGAACCTACTGCTCTGCACCACCTCAGGGCAGCCCCAACCCACTGAAGGCTTAGAAGAGTAAGAATGCAAAGTGCTCTGAAAGGAGGGGCCAGACTTCATTCCAGCCTGGCAATACCATCTTTCTGGTACTGGTTTTGGAAGCATGAAGATGTAAGGGGGGCGGCCAGGGAGATCTCAGTGGATAAAGTACTCACTGCTCAAGCCTGAGTACCCAGCTTTGATCCTCAGATTCCCCTAGAAAGCTGGAAGCTCCTGTAATACTAGCTTTTGACAGTGAGATGGGAAGAATTTTCTGGAAACTCACAGCAAAGATTAGCCTATGACATCCTGAGATCCACACACATGCTGTAGCATGCACACAGCCTCACACTCACCCCCACCGACAAAGACAATAAAATCTTTTTAAAATGCAAGATGGGAAGGGTAGTGGGAAGCCCTGAGCCAAGCAGTGGGTGGC
Source organism: Zapus hudsonius (assembly GCA_004024765.1). Lineage (NCBI taxonomy): Eukaryota > Metazoa > Chordata > Mammalia > Rodentia > Dipodidae > Zapus > Zapus hudsonius. The sequence continues at coordinate 47,572 of PVHP010009279.1, forward strand.
AGGCTTGGATTCCCTGCAAGGAGGTTCTAAAGGCACTGCATTAACTTGTGAAGGTGAACCCTCAATTGCAATGAAGACCCCAGGATGTTCAAAATGCCAGGATCATAAGATGCCCTCCAAGGAATGTTGCAGGCTTGGGCAGCTCTATCCCAGGAGAGAAGCTACAAGCAGCAGGGCTGGAGGGGTGGAGCTGCCCTACCCAAGCCTTCTGAAGCCCAGATGATTCCACCACGAGTTCCAGATACCAGACACAGAGCTCTGGGATTTGCTATTCACCCAGCTGGGTTTCAGTTCTGCTTTGGTCCAATTTTTCTTTCCTGTGCCCTCATTCCTCCCTTTTGGAATGAGAATGTTCACTCTGCCATTATATGTTGGATATGTTTTGATTTTACAAGGCTCAAGAGTCTGCCTTGAGTCTTCAGCTGAGACTGGACTTTGGAACTTTGGGGACTGGTAAAGATTGTGGGGACTTTTAAAGTTGGGCTGATTGCATTTTGCATCATGAGATGACAATGGAGTCTATGGGGTCAGGGGTGGAATGTGACATGTAAGATACCTCTCATGGACTCCTGTGCTTAAATACTTAATCCCCAACTGATGGTGCTATTCAGGAAGTTGTGGAAGCTTTAGGAGGTAGAGTCTACTGGAGGTCACTGGGGACCTTGGGGTTTGATAGTTCAGCCCCACTTCTGTTCTTTCTCTGCTTCCTATCTGCCAGCATGACTACAGCTTCAAGCCCTCTGGCCTGCCTAGCCTACCCACAATGATGGACTCCACCCTCTGGAACTGTAGGTCTAATTAAACCCTTTCCTTCCATATGCACCTGATGCTGATGATGCTGATGTGCATGTGTGTGCAGATAGGTGTGCCCTGTGTGCGTGGGTGTGGAGTGAGTGTCCTCTGTTGCTTTTTTGCATTGTTCCTATAATACAGTGTTCCTATAATACACTGAACTTGGAGCTGCTGTTTTATGAGTCAGATTGGCTGACCAGCAAGCCCAGCCATTTTCCTCTCTTCCCTTGCTCAGGATTGGGGTTACATGCATGTGCAGCCATGCCTGGCTTTTTATGTGGGTGCTGGTGCACAGTGTGCACGTTTACTTGCTGAGCCTGCTCCTCAGCCCTGTGTTCAGGATTTTGTGTCACCACAGGTTTTCATATCTTGAGCAAATCTCCAGGAAGAGGATCACCACACTATCCCAAGTATCTTTTGACAATGGCTAGAAACTCTCTGGGCTTGCCTTCCTTCCACTGGGAAGCTAGCCCATGGGGCCCATAGCCAGCCCATGCTTTCAGGTGAGAGCTCCATAAATGTTGATTGACTTCTGGTTTCACAGATGGGAAAATGGAGATGCAGAAGTGAAAGGTAAGTTAACAGCTTAAAAGAAGTCAGCCAGGATCCAGACTGGAGTGTGTGGGCCCCTGTCTTCTTGGGCCACTGTTCTGTGACCTGTTCCATCCATTTCCCTTTGCCATTTTTGTTTGGTTTTGTGGGTTTTAAAAAATATTTATTTATTTATTTGAGAGAGACAGGGAGAGACTGAGCATATCAGGGCCTCCAGACACTGCAGATGAACTCCAGATGCATGTGCCACTTTGTGCATCTGGCTTTCTGTGGGTATTAGGGCATTGAAGCCAGGTCTTAGACTTTGCAAGAAAGCACATTTAACTGCTGAGCCATATCTCCAGCTCTGGTTCTATTTATGTTCTGAGACAGGGCCTTACGATGTCGTCCAGGCTAGCTGTGCATACACTCTCAAGCTCAGGAGTGCCAGGATTGCAGGTGTCACCACAGCTGGCACCACATCATCCTTTACTGCACCTAGTTTTCATGAGGGGCCTTGGGCTGCCCTTAGCAGCCACTCCTGAGTGAGGACCTCTCGGAACACCCTGAGCTTTTTCATCCGCTGATTAGGAATGTGGCCCATGAATGAATGCCCTTGGCAGAAACCAAGTGACCTGTGGGAAAAGGACAGGGCGGTGGCACGTCCTGGCCAAGGTAACTTGGTGGGATGGTGTCATCTGCAAAAATCATTCGCCTGAGCTCTGTAAGCAGAACTGATCCAGAACTGATTTTCTGTGTTTCTTTGGGCGCTGGGCACTGCTTGCTTTTTCTTGCTCGGCTCTGACTACCTTCTCTTTGTACCATCTTTTGGGACCTGAGACCTGTCCCTGAAAAGTCCCACCTTAGACAGCTCTCCCTTTGCCTGCTGTGAGTTCCTAGTCAAGACACACTCCCAGGGCTCATGGCTCCAGCACAGGTCCAGCTAGTCAACATTTCAGCAGAGGATTAATTGCTATTCGCGCTATCATTGTTATGTGGGTCACGTTTTCTTTGGAGGAAGTTGATGGGATTTTATTATCTGTGGAAAGCAGCCATACCAGAAAGGAGAATACTTTTGATTGATGACTTAGCTTAAAAATAGTTTCCTATTTTAATAAGTGTCTTGGGGAATAGATGACCCCAGAGGAAACCACATGCTTATCTGGTGGACTGTGTATTTTATAGAAAGCGGGGTGTTCTGAGGAGGAGGAGAAGGGTTGGACCTCTCGGGCCCTATAGACTTGATCTAGAAGCCCAGCAGAGCACATTGTCCTGCCCCATCTTGACTCAGCTCTTGCTGGAGGAACCACTATCTTCTTCACCCAAAAAGGCAAAACAGTGGCTAGTGAATGTCTCCAGTTGGATTCTGGCACGTTCCAAATTAGATTCAACAGGTAGTTATGCAGTACTCACTGTAGGCCAGACAAAAAGGGCCAGATACTTACATTGATATCATTTGGGAAACACAAGACAAGTGATCTTTACATACAAAATAAAAACTAAGTATTTCTGGGCTTGAGTGTGTAGCTCAGCATTTTAGCGTTTGTCCAGTACCTAAAGTAGCCTGGGTCAATTTCCACCACCACCACAAAAAAAAAAAAAATATTAAATACCCTGCGAAGTCACATTCCTTTTAGAAGGTAGAGAGAAAATAGCAGCCTTTTAAACTATGAGCTTCTCTAGTATATTCACACAGAGAATCAAAGAGACTTGGGTGTTGGAAGACATAGAGGTAGACGAGGGACAAACAGGACCTGCCACTGAGCACTGGGACTGTGGGGCAGATCTCCTGGGGACACCGAGTCAAGCTCCATTCTCTGCCAGCTTAGCCTTGAGCTGGTAGCGGCTGCTCCTGGCGGTCTCAGATCCGTGATCTGGGAGCAGTGGCAACCCCTCCTCAGGTTGCAGTAAGGACCTAGTGGAAGGAACCAGTGGCTACCAAGACCCTAAGCTCTGCTTTCATTCCCACATCACAAGCTACAGTTTCCAAGCCACGAGAAGAAACCTCAG
>PVHP010009280.1:0-50643 GCA_004024765.1 Zapus hudsonius
GTCTCCCCCACCACGGCTCTCACAATCTTTCCGCCCCCTCTTCCGCTCAGTTCCCTGAGTCGTGGTGGGTGAGTAATAAGGCTGCTTTAATGTTGCGAGCTTAGAGGTCCTTGTGTCGAAAATCCCTGGTTTCTGTCTCAATGGCCTATCCTGTGTTGATTGAATGGTTGTGGTTATAGGTCCCTTGTTCATCTGTCATTTGGGTTTTTTAAATATTTTATTTATTCATTTTTCAAGCAGAGATACAGAGATTGAGAGAGAGAGGGAGAAAGAAAGAGAGAGAGAGAGAGAGCACCAGAGCCACTACTTTGTGGGTCTGGTTTATGTGGGTACCGGGGAATTGAACCCTGGGCCTTAGGCACTGGAGGCAAGTGCCTTAACCACTGAGCCATCTCTCCAACCCATCCAGTATTTTTTAAAGAGGTGCCTTCATTTAACATGTACAAAACTTGATAGTTGTAAAAATAGCCATTCCATAATAAGACCTACTAGGAACAGGTCTTCGGCAATACAGCTTTAATAAACAGACCTCCTGCTTCCAAATCATAGACTACCTGAAACCAGGAAGAATAGGAGGAATGACAGAAGCAGGCTTTGAGGATTAAGAGACTAGAGATGTGAACACAAGCAGATGGCACAATTAGATCCATTTTAAATAAATAGTCACAACTATGTGATCATAAAGAATTTGATTTATATTTATATTTTATTTTTTAATCTATTAATTTATTGGCATTTTATCCTAACTAGTAACATGGTGTCACAAAATATTTTTTGTTGTTTGTGAAACCTGGTTGATTTCCATTGTATTTGGTTTTATACTTTAAATATTCTTAAGACCCAAATTGATTGATAAATATACAATTAATTTATTTAAATTTTGTAGCAGAGACTGGCACATCATGTTAAGACCCGACAGTATTCATTGATTTCTCTTTTGTTCCTTAAAAACTTTTCCAGATATGAAATTCTGAATTGTGAAAGAAAATAAAGTTGATTCTGAACGCATCTTCTAGAACGTTTTATTCTCATCATTTTGTAGGACTTTATATTCAATCCTGAAAGGGAAAAAATGATCTGATGGTTTTGGCATGCGGAGAATAAAATGCAATAACATTCTGAAAAGTAAATTTAATCAACAGTGACCTTGACAAAAGCCAAATATGAATTCACTTCTTTATCTTCTTGAAGGCACTTACACATGAATGGGAAATGGTCTCTAGAAATTTGCATTTGAATTTACCACTCAATTTCGGTGTGCCTTAGGACAAATTATATTTTACTAACCAATTAACTTAATTTGAGCTACTCAGGAAAGACAAGATTTACCACATTTCAGTTTGGAAGAAGAGACTGGTGGGCATTTCCTTTCTCATTATACAGGTGATGATAAGATTGTCCAAGTTTGGTCTTTCTCTAAAATCCAGTATGAATTAGGAAGATTCAAAAATCATTTAGAGTCACATAATTTGTGGACATACCACATTCTTCTAACACTAAACAACATTATGTGAACTCTTCATTAAATTCAGAATTTCACAAATTCCTTTGGCTGGCTTTACTCATAACTTATAGTTACATATGTTTGTTAAGGACACTTTGTAATCACATTTTCCATATTTGAAATGGGTAAATTTACTTATTTCTTAAAATGCCTGTGAATGACTTTGGGGGGGGAAACAGATATTCATGTAATGACAACTTCTATAATAAGTCCAAGAGGACCTGCGTGTGAATCTGCCTAAAGGTTCTCAGCAGAAATCTCAAAAGTAGTCAGTGGTGAGAAATATTTCAGTGGCACTTTTTACCCAGGTGAACGCACTATCGGGCTGGGAGGAAAATCAACTAGGGAATTCAGTGACCCTTCTTCCTCCACCTGAAAGGCACATGAAATAACTGGGGAAGAAATGACTGTGAAGAGAAGGAAAACGGAACCACTCTGGAATTCATCAAATACAAGCTTTTTCAAATGGTGAGCTCATTCAGTTTTTGCTCAGATTTTATTTGTGAAGAGTTAGTCTATTATTGGAGAATCTAGAGATAATTCTCCCAGCCTTAAAAGTGTGTCATTTTCTCTGTAACATGTATTGTTCAATAAAAGGATCTTATATACTCATCTGCCTCCTTGACTATTTTATACTGTCAAGGAAGTCCTCAGGAGGATAGCATCCTATCTCATTTACAGGGGCCAAAACAGTGTTCAATAAGTGACCATGCAGTGAAAGCTCATTCTGAAGTCAGTGGGAATAAACGTCTCCAAAGGCGTTGGTTTTATGACTAAGAGAGCAAAATAGTGTGAAAGAACAATGGCACATATAACTAGACATATTTCCCAACTCTCATTCCAAGAGGTTCAGGAACACAGCGGGCTGCCTCTATTTCTATAGTCTGCCAAAGCACAATATCTTACATGGGATAATCTCAAAATGACATAGTCATTATGCAGAGTTTCTGAGGTTGTGAAGACCAAAATCAAGGTGTCAAAAGATTCAGTGTCTAGGGAGGTTCGCTCTCTGTAACCTTATGTTGTGGATCCATTTAGACAACCATCTTGGACATCTTCCATAAGATTAATAGATTCTTTTATCTCCATAATATGCTATATATTACTCTCATTAATGAAGGTTCTTCTCTTATGGTCTAATCACCTCTCAGATGCCCTAATACTCAACCCCACTACACTGGGCATTGAATTTTAACCTATGGAGAGATTCAAACATTAAGATCACAGCACATTCTCATTAATAAAATTATCCATACTAGTGTCTAGCTTTCTCACTGACTAGACTATGATATATATCCTCAGAGAGGCATGTATGTTTCCAGAGTTAATTTGGTGCCTGGGTATGTCTTCGTTTAATAATTGCAATTATAAAAGCATAACTTACTTTTATATTAAATAATTAATGGATTTATAATATAGAATAGGAAAACTGAAATCATCCTTCTTATTCATAGAGGTTTAAGAAAAAAACATTTTGTTATCAACTTCTATCCTACAGCTTTTTGGAATGTCTCCCCAAACCTCATCTGAAATAATGTAGGGTGCATCAGCCTGTTCTGGAAGAAAACCAGGCTGCATGAGAGGAACTACAGATGAGACGAGTACAGGAAAAACTGCAGAGAGTAGTAACCACTATGAATAACAACACTGTGTTGTTTAAAATGCTTGTCTTTAGCAAGGTAGACCCCATTTAGATTTCAATATAATTTAATGATAATTTATTAAATAAGTTATGATATGCAAAAACTAGAGCAAGCACTGATGGAAAACACAAAATGTTCCTCTGACATGCCTTAATGAAAGAAAATTAGCACAAAAAATTCTTGCTGACCACTGAAAGCATAGATGAGAGAATGGTGTAATTCTTGCTAAGAGGTTATAAAAGAAAGACCCAGGCTGGGACTGAGAAGGAAGCCAGCCCCCTGCTGGCTAGCCCTCATAGTGCTGGACAGTGCTCTATGAGTTGATGGTCACCAACAGCTTGAACAAGCAGAGGATCCAACAGCCAAGTGGGATGTGCACACCTGTGCAACAGTGGCACACAGACTATGGGGGTAATCAACTGCTCTCTGTATATGTGGCCTGCTGAATTCACACGAGAAGGAGCCTCCCTCTGTGATTTGGCTGAAAGGAGAGGGTATGTCTATCAAAAAGTCTTTTAAGCTGGGTATGGTAGCACATGCCTTTGATCCCAGTACTTGGGAGGTAGGGGTAGAAGGATTACAGTTAGTTCTTCAAGGCCAGCCTGAAACTACACAGAGAATTTCAGGTCAGCATGAACTACAGTGAGACTCTACCTCAAAAAACCAAAAAGAAAAAAAAAGTCTTTTAAATGTCTATGCTTAATCCCTGTGATTAATGCCACTCTCACTCTTTGTTAGAGAATCTGCTTTTACAGATGGCAGAGAACAGCAGGGAGATCCAAGAGCCATGAGTCAGAGATATGACAGGAAGTGGCATATTACATATCAATGTTTCTCTTACTGCTATCCTGAGAACCTCCTCCAGGGAGATGGACTCAGACACTGATCAAAACTCATCGAACTATAAAATCAGGTGCTACAGAGAGCTCAATACTAAAGGACATCATAACACACCCTCCAAGGCTCAGAGAACGCTGAGAAAGAGGAGGCTGAAAGAGTGCAGGAGGCACAGAGTGGGAAAGAGAATCCTGCAACAATGCACCCCCCGAGAGAATGATACACTCATGACCTCAGAGTGACTACCAATAACCCCACTAGGAGGGCCTTCAAAGGAATGGGGCTGGGGGAGAGACAACTAAATATATATATATATATATATATATATATATATATATATATATATATATATATATATATATATATATATATATTTAATCTGAAGGGAACATAACCAATATCTAATATGTTAATACAGTAAAGTTCCCATATAATAAAAAGAAAGATACCAGAAGACATCATATATGACTTGGGGAATAAATTTGAATATTCTTCTCTTGGCTCCTCAAAAGAAATATGAAGCTAAAACACAAAATATGGGAACTTCGGAAACCAAAACTATTTATCCTTAGGTAGCTCATCCGGAATGAGAACCATCATTTCAACTAATACATGTTTAACTTAACCATCGCTAGCACCTTCTTCAAAAACTGTCTAGTAATTGAAATACTATTTTCCTCTTCACGTGGAATCTGTGTTTTTGCTACATCCTCCTGAATGTAGCATCATGATTAGTCTAAGCCCTCGCCAGGGTGTTCACTGAAGGTTTCCTGATCCTTGATACCCTGGCAGCCATGCTTATGGGTAGGAGACAGAGAGGAGGGAAATGGGGACACATTCTCAAGATTTGATCATACAATGTATACACTTATTTATAATAAATATCTTAAGGTTAAAATAAAATAAAAATATATATGTTTTCTTATCTAAATCTTGAGATATTTTGGGGAAGAGAAATAAGACTTTGAGGCTTCTCTGTTCTCTGTCATTCTCTCTCTATCTCTCTCTCTCTCTCTCTTCCTACATATTATAATGCTGTGGTCACCAGCAGACCATGTATTAGTAATGCTCCCTAAGCATACATCAACTAGTGACATCATTACAGTTACCTTTAACTATATAGTGTCTGCAATAGGACAAAAACCACCTCATCAGAGTTCTCAGAACATATCTACACTACCAGATGCATGGCACTGTGGTTTCTGTATAAATACATGGACTCCTATAAGAATATGCTTTAAAAATTATTTCTTTTCACATGTGTATGTGTATGGGCATGCAAGATACTCTTGCTGCTGAAAACAAACACCAGATTCATGTGCTACATTTTTTTTTTTATGAGGGTGATGTGGGTGGCTTGGGAATTGAACTTGGGCTAACAGGCTTTGCTGGTAAGTGCCTTTAAACAATGAGCCACCTCCTCAGCCCCCTTGAGCATGCTTTATACCGATCTATAATTTCAAACAGTAACTCCAATTTTCTCTTTTAGATATTCTTTATTTTTACTTTTTGATATCAAGTTTATTAGGTGAGAATACATTAAAGTACAGCTGCAGTTTTGAGTTATTACCGAATAGGGCACATTGTGATTCAATCTGCATTTAGATATTGATTCAAATCAAGACCTTAAAGGTCAAATGTTCAAAAATTCTTCAAAACAGTTTATAACGTGTGAGGTTGTTTTTTTTTTCATTAGAAGTCAAGTTGAGTGACTGATATTTACACATGTGATCAATAAACCAAAGGTTCATTTTATAACCACTGTCATTTAATATTATTAAGCACAAAAAAGGACTAATCTCTGAACTCTCTTTTATATTACAGTGAAGTACTGGCATTTTCAAATCTTAATTAAAATTAGGTTGTCTAATACAACTGACCTTAATATAATAATAAGTGCTTTTAAGAGAACATGAAACTAAAGTTGTGTAGAAAAAAATGCCTCTTATGAGACTCTTCATTGCTTAAAGTATTGTTTTTAGTAAGTTGTATTTAATTACATTACATTAAAATTTCAGGGTGAAATGACTGAAGGCTGTCAAGGAAATATGTGTGTCACAGAATAAAGTAGAGCTGTAGACTTGGCTCAACCTTGTTGCTAACTCAAATTCATTCCACAAATATTAACTGAGTGCTTTCAAGATGGCAGTCAATTAAGATACAGCAAGAAAGACAGCTGTTCTCCCTTCCCTCCAAGTGATATTATAGTGACGCCAGACAATTAACCAAGTAATTAAAATCCAACAAGACATGCCTGATAATAATAGAAACAGGGAATGATGTCTGTATTGGAAAGACTCCAGAAAATAGGAAAGTTTCAAACTGAATTTTCACCCTGATCCAAATGGCAAAGGTTGGAGCATGACCCTGTGGGCACAGAGGCAAAAGATAGGCAGCATTTCCAGGGAAATGAAAACAGTTCTTACTGGCAGAGCAAAGAACATAGAGATCCAATGGCCTTGTTTGTGAGCAAAGGCTAGCTTTCAGCAGCTGGAAGTCCCAGAAAAACAAAAACAAACAAACAAAAAATACTTCAAAGTGTGGAAGTCACATACATCATAATGGTTAACATAATCCAGACCCTGATAAATACATCAACGTTAATTTTCTCAAGAATCCTCAAAGGCACACATGGTTATCATCTGTGTGTTTCCATGAGAAACCTGGGACATAAAGAAGTCAAATAATTTTTGCTAAAAGCTAATTAGCTAATAACATGGGGTAGAATCAGGGTTCATCATCATGTATTCTGTCTCTGGAAATGAAGAAAGCAGAGACCTGAAATGATCTGTGCACTGATTCAAGTCAGTTGCTGAGAGAATAGGGAAGAATGCCCAGGATGAGTGGAAGGAACCAGAGAGGCCCTCACTCAAAGTGGAAAGGAAGGAAGGGAGAACACAGAGGTGCAGTAGTGAGCTTGTTTGTATCATGAAAAGACTGAGGGGCACCACCAATGCACAAGTGACTCTCATGATTGCAAAGTGCTGGAGTACTAGAAGTCGGCTGGGTTTAGACAGGTCTGGATCTTGCACAGGAGATCTGTTCTTGACATAGTTTCGCCGTCTTTGGTAGAATGTTTGTGAAGCTGGTATCAGTGGTGGACTTGGAGAATTAGAACTGAGTGACTGAGTAAGTGTGAAGGAGGTTATATCAACACAACCCCAAGGGAACTGCAAGTAAACCAACAAAGCCGATAGGATGAAGGTGAAGAGGGTAGAAGTTTATTCTTCTGTCTTTTGAGTTATAAACCATGATCCTCCATCAGATATTTAAACATATATACTTAAAAAGAAAAAGATGCAGCTTAAGATTAGTTTGGTATAACTTCTTTATATAAAACACTTTGAACTTCAGACTATTGCAAACAAACATAGGAACATTTTAATTGGTAGATCAGGCTCCAAAAGTAGCCATCCCATTGTCAATATTCTGAATCAGGTGAAATGTTCTACCATGCATCTATTCCTAACTATGAAGAGAAATCTGTTGGCATCCGAGGATGCTAGTGGTCCACGGTCACAGTTTTGTCCAGCTCACAATCACTGAACACAATTTCCAGCAGCACAGCCAAGCCTGCAATGTAGGGCTTTCACAATTAGTGAAGAGCAGCCCCTGAGATGTGATTGGTGGGTAGTTGGGTGAGAATTCTGCGAAGCACTAAAGGGACATTGGCTACAACCACTTGTTATGTCTCTCCCTCTAGTTTGACATGAGCCTGACACAGTGACTGGAACCCAAGTAGCCATCTTCCCCAAACAATGAGCAGCAGGGCAGCCATTTATTTAGACAATAATACAATAAAACGACTAGAAGCCCTGAGTGGGAGAAGCCACAAGCCACCCATTCTGTCTCATCTATACCTAGTGTGAGAATGGGCTCTGGTTTAATTTGCCCTAGTCACATTTCTCTTACAGTCTGTACAAAATTTACACATTAGGTAACAGACATTATAAAAATTACAACTTTCTTGGGAGCAGTCCTAGAAAAAAAAAAATCATTTGTTTGGTTCCAAGCCATCAGGCAACTACTTTATTGCAAATTACATTTTAAAACTTCCATTTCTTTTGTGACCTGTACCAGAAAAGCTAATGATAGTTTCCAAAGGCGTGATCTTAAATCTGTAATGCCATTTTTAATATCTTTTTTCCTTCTGGTTAGCTATGTGATCATAAAGCTATTAAAGAAAAAGCAAAGTAAATTGATGCATAGTCTCTTGCCTTGCACAGAAATAGTATCTATTTAGATATTATATATTTCAAACTTTTCCTAAGGTCAATGTATGTTCAGAAACCAGTGATGCTCAGAATGGAGTTTAAATAAACAGCTTGACAATTAAGTCACGACTTGGTTTTTGATCTGGAAATTAAGTGAGGAAAGACAGTACAAGTTGGTGAAGGGAAAAATGTTTTATATGGAAATATTTTATTTAAAAACACAATGGTTCTCGCCCCATCCATGAGACTGACTTTCTGAAGCATTCACACACTGTAAGGTATAAACAGCAGCTGGAACTTTTGCCTATTTATAAGAAATGTGCAAAGAGGAAGACACCAAAATGACTTTGTAAAGCCACCATTCTCTGCCTGAGCTGAAGTGTTCTCCAAGGCAATTTCAGTAATTCCCAGAATGACAGTATGTCTACGTCCAAGCATGATCTTCATCGTTGGCACCTGCCAATGTCCTCTGGAGGTCATTTAGATGTATGGAATGACCTAAATTCAAACTCTGAAATAATACCTGTATGATGTGCACCTCTTCTATTACATAGAGTTTTTACTGGTTTTCAATTCAATAATGGCTGTGTCACCACATTTAGGCACAACAAGCTATTGGAGGGAATTCTGCCTCCACTCTTCTTGATCTAGAGAAAACTCCTCTAGTTTTGGAGATGGAAGTTACTTCCTTTGATCTCGACGGTCTTTTAACAATAGTTTTAGAAACATGCAGGGTACCGATTTATATTTTCTCTCTTACTGACAGAAATCAAGAGCCGATTTATCAAGCTGTGAAATATATTAAGTTCACAGGGTTTTAACAAAGGGTTACCAAACCCCAAGAACCCGCTGTGATTCAAACTACTTTCAGATGTCCTTTTAATTATATTAAATGAAAGTTTGGGTTTGCTTTGATGCTTATGGGCAAACATGGAAATCTCTTGAAAGAACTGTTAAAAGTACTCCCTGGTGCTGCAGTTAATATACTCCATTGTATGCACACTGCTAGACAATTTATTCCGGCCACTTTAACAAGGACATCCAGCCTGTCAGGCCACACAGATAGGATGACAAGTCAAGCCAAGCACAAATCATTAAAGGACTAAGAAAGTTGTTTGACATGCACCGCGGAGCTCTTCATCACACAGCCAATTAAGTGACCAAACAAGGAAGTTGAAAACACTCATTAATTTCTTCCGAGCAATACAAATGGAACTTGGAATCCTCCATGTCTCATGCACTATAGGCGCACAGGAAAACTGGCATAATTCAATTTGCACTTTGTCAAAGGTGCAAGTGGCAACTTGGGTTCACAGAGAATCTACATCACGGGCACAAAAATGATAAGAATGGGCCAAAACAAATTTTTTAGGTACTCTAGATCAGTATGGATATCTGGACTTTAGAGGTTTTTTTTTAAATATAAATTTATTGTCCATAATGAGTTACATTATTTAGTGGGCAAACCATGAGTTGTTATCCCAAATTTCCCAATTCCCCCCTCCCCCTCCCTGATCAGAGTTTGTTTTTAATTTTATTATTTTTTTAATCAAAATTAGTGTTCCTTTTATCCTTGGAAAGGTGGACCAGCATTTCTGAGGGGATTCGGGGAACTAGGCATTATTTCTTCCCCTCTGAAAATGCAGGTGATTACAGAACACCAGGCTCTCTCTAACCTGGTCCTCTGCACCCTGCAGGCTGTTCTGAAAGTCTCTATTGCTGGCTTGTATTCCTCTCTGTGGCCTCTTAATATTAAAGGTCCTGGGATCCAGCCTTAAATCCTATTCTTTTTTTCTCCACCCATCCTTACAGTATAAAAGATATTATAAAGAGAGACCCTGGTGCTATTCGATTACTGAAGGCAGTAGACTTAAAGAATTAAAATTTCCCCAGGGGTCTCAGGCTAGTGGATGGGAGAAGCTGAAGCCTGGTGCCAGCTAGAGGAGGGACTTGCCTCCCAGGAAGAGATTTCACACAGTTCTGACAATTTTTCAAACCACCTTGCAGGACATATCCCAGCCCAGACCAGACTTAATTACATAAACTTCTTACTTTCTAACTAAGCCTAAACTCTTATATCTATAATATTGTGTCAATATGCCAAGGAAGAAGACAGACTTGGGTAGTTATTGGACCATTTATTTGTTCTACTTCCTAATTTGGCATTGAATACATCTCTTTTCTATTTCATTTTATTCTATTATTTGTTTATTTAATTGGCATATTGAGGATGTGGGGAAGCTTGGTTTGTTGGGACTTGCAGGACTCAGGGTGAATCAAAAAAGCACAGCAGCTTTCTGTACTGCTTAAAACTGTCAAGTGATGATTTCTGGCCCGCCTCTCAACTACACTCCAAGTTTTTGTGTTTAACAGCATGTTCATAATGTTTTATTTCCTATTTATTATAAATCACAAACTCACCTAGTCCCACAGTAAACACTTTTTTCTCATCCTCAAACTGGTCACAGACAGATGATTGCAACATCATCCTATCAGTTTCTTGGACATAAACTTTCTGTCTATGGTGGTTTCATCCAGGTGTTCCCCATGGACATGTGTTTTGAATGCTTGATCCCCAACTGATGGCAATTTTGGAATTGGAACCTTGTTGGAGGTGTGTTGTTGGGGATGGGCTGATGGGGTTAGAGCCGACTTCCTGTTATTAGTGCTCAGCACAATCTCCTGCTTGTCTACCTGATGCTGGCCAGGAGGTGATGTCCAGCCTCTCTGCTCATGCCACAGTTTTCCCTTCCATCACGGAGCTTCCCCTAAAGTCTGTAAGCCAAAATAAACCCTTTCCTTCCTTAAACTGCTTGTGTTTCGGTTCTTTGTGCCAGCGACGAGAAGTTAACTGCCACACTGTCCTTCAGAGTCAAGGTTTTCTCTAACTTCTCAAGTTTATATCCTTCCAAATTCTCTGAGATTAGCTTTTGTTGAATCTTGAAGCAGAATTATGACATCAGTATCCAGCTCAGCTGCACTTACCCAAGTGATTTCATCTCCTTATTACTTCAGCCCTTATTCTTCCTGTGAAAATATTCTCTACTTAAAACACATCAGTTCATACTATCCTTTTCCTCAGAAACCTGGAAGGGTTTACTAGATATGACAGGACCAAAGCAGAAGCCCTCACTGTCGTCCCTCAGAACCAGGGACCTGCTGTTGAAGAGGTGCTCCAGATAAGCAGTTCTCCTTAGTGTCCAGGAGGAGTATTTTCTGCTCAGTAACTTCCCTCCCTCACATTCTCCTGGCTGCATTTAAGCATCTTGACTCCTTAATCTCTGTCTGTTTGCTTAGATATCACCTAGATGATTTCTTTCTTGCTTTATTTTTTTTTGACTTAACATTTATTATCATCTGCCAAAGCATGTATTTTGTACCATTATCTTGCTTTTAGACTCAAATGAGAATTTTACCCCAGAAGAGAGAGCAGGGGCTTGTGTTAGTGTAGTGTGTTTCTATAAACCCAGGACTGATAACATTGCCAGACATTTGTGCTCAACAAGTATTTCTTGATTTTTTTTTACATTTATGTAATAGTTTTTCAGTCCAAGATAAAGATCGGTTTTTCATTACTAGTATATACAATCAAAATTTTGGGTCAAACACTAAGACAAAAAGCAAAAATTAATAAGCAAATTTTAGCTTCCAATTGAAATAAATAGAAGGTTGGATGGGAATATTTCATGAGCTTACAAAACACATAAGTTGCTTCTCTCTCATTATCTTCAAATTCAGAAGTGAGGCTGACCTGCCTGGCCAATGGGCTCCAGGGCTCCTTCCACCTCAGCCTTTCCAGCTCTGGGGCTACACGTGGGTGCCTCCATGCCTGACATTCTCGGGTGGTACTTATCAAATTTGGGTCCTCACGGTTTGTGAATCTAGGATTTCATCACCTGAACTACCTTCCTCCAGCCCATATAATGATACTTAAAAAATATTTTATTTATATATTTGTGAGGGACTGAGAGAAAGAGGCAGCCAGAGAGGGAGAATGGGCGCACCAGGGCCTCCAGCCACTGTGTATACTCCAGGCTCCTGGGCCACCTTGTGCATCTGGTTTATGTGGGTCCTGGGGAATGAACTCAGGGCCTTCTGCTTTGCAGGCAAACTCCTTAACTGCTAAGCCATCTCTCCAGCCCAAACTGATACTATTTAATCAGAGTCCATTTTTAAAATGATAAGACTTTAAAGTGAATGATGTCTGGATATGAACTTCATGCAACAATACAAAAACAATATCACACAATCACTGAATCTCAACCTCAAAAGAAAGGAGGAGAGATTCCTTTTACTCTGTTCCATTTCTAATATGCAATAGGAAAGTATCAATAAAGATAAACCAAATGATATATCTTTCCTTCTACCAACCAATAATGAGGCCAGATGTTGTGATACTTAATTAATCAAGATTAGCTCGTTTCAAATTTCAATGGCTACCTCAAATACTGCTCTAGGATCTTAAAAAAATCATTTAACTCTTCCTACATGACAATTCTCATTTTTGCATGTAAAAACATGCAACAATTTTACCAGAGTTGTGATAAATGTTAGATATGAATTATGATGTCTGCTATGCATCGCTGTCACTCCAGCACTCAGGAGCTGAGGCAGGAGGATGTCCAGTTAAAGGTCTGTTTCCCTGTCTATGAATAAAAAATACATAAAATTAGCTTTTTGGTCAGCATAATGATGGTCACATTATTCCTACTTTGTAAATGTTCTTATTCTTAAAAATAAATCGTCATTATTCAGAATCTTGGTGTTAAAGAAACCAAGATCATATCACACTGTGACGGTGTGACCTTGGCCAGTCATCTCATCTCCTTTGGGTCCCAATCAAGTCCTCTTTCCCTGAAGGTTCTTTCATTACAGCAGCTGTTTTAATGTGCTTATATAACACAGTTGTGTCTTTCCTAACGGAAAACTTGTATCTTCAAGGAAAGCAGCATTGTATCATGGAGCTACATCCAAGGCCCTTTCCTTACTTTTCTTAGTTTGTGACACTACATCATTGTGTAGCCCAGGCTGACCTTGAACTTACAAAGATCCTCCTGCCTTAACCTTCAGAATAGTTGCGAATCTAAGTTCCCACTAACAGGTCTAACTCAAAGAAAGGCAGTACACACATATCAGAGCAGTCATTTCACCATGACACTAAGAGATATCGTAGTTTCACAGGAATGGCTTTACTGTGTGTTAATTTGTGCACAAAATAAAAAAGTACAAAGCGAAAATATGAAAGATGGATTTACATAATTCATCACAAAGTCATAACACTCAAAGTAATGAATGGAAACGAAATGGAGTTTGATGGTCCAAGCCGACCCCGAAGAATCACTGCTTATCCACTGAGAGAGGCAATGTTTTAAGAAAATCGCTGTGACTGACAGACCTCTCAAGCACATCTGTTACCTATTTCAGAGGCAGCTGTGAATGCTATCAGAACAGAGAGACAATAGGAAACAGGAAACCAGTATGTTTAATTCAAATGCACTAAAGTTTTTAACATTGTTTTCACTGGGGAATTCTGAAAAATAATAACACACCAGAGAATGACCAGAAGTAGGGCCACGTAGGATTCAACTCCACCAATACTCTCTGTGTATTTTGTCTTATCAGAGATTTAGTCAATAGCTGAAGCATTTATTCATAGCCAGTCAATTAGAACAGGAAGTCAGCCATTGAATCAACTCTGCTGTTAATTTTCCATCAGAGATTCATGTTTGAATGACCATGCATTTCATAGATTTAAATACTGAAGGACTAATTATCCCAAAGGCCCCATTAAAAGGATAGCATAGATTGTAATCACAAACAATCCTAATATTGTTCCAAAATGATCTCCAGCATTGAGTACTGATGGGTAATTTCTTTACCTACTGCATTGTGCTTCCCCAAACAACGTCTTTGCTAAAACCTCAGACAAACATCCACAGTATCTAGCACAAATATTCATTATTTTATAAAGGAAAATGCAAATTAAAACCTAATCCTCCTAATCTTCAATGTTCAAATTAATTTTCTTCCTTTAAAACCACTCACAAAATGCCATTGTTCTCCTGCCTTTAAATTCAACATGAAAAACACAAGGTGAAAATACTCTTTTTTTCTCTTCCCTGTTATCATTATTTGGTAATTACTCAAGTGTTCTCAATGCTTGGATACCCAACTGCTGATCTTTGGAGGTTCATCTGGGGGTGGGCTTTGTGGTGCCCTCTTCCAGCTCCCTCTCAGCAAAGGTAGTTTACTCTTACTGCTACCTCCCAGCTGATGTGACAAAATGTGATGCCAGCCTCTGTTCTGCCATGTCACAATGAAGTGTCCCCTTGAGACTGTAAGAGGAATAAAACCTTTCCTCCTCTCAGCAACCAGAGGTAATAACAAGATTACCCAAACACCTTTGGGGCATTGGAGAAAATGTCAGAGACTGAAGGTTACTTCCAATTTTCCCCTGTCCTGCACAAACCTCTTGTAACCTTGATCTGAAGCAGGTTGATATGTTCATTGGAGAGGTGTCTACCTATCCTCAAAGAAAGAAAACAAAGCCCCAGAGAAACCAGGAACCTGAATAATCAGCCTTTTTAAGTTCCTTAAACTTACATCTCTCTCTCTGTGTCGCAGAATACTCTGCTTCAGCTGGCCCTCTCTTCATCCAGCCTAAGTATAAAAACATACAGCTTTCCCTGCTTTTCTAGGTCCCCCTTTCCAGAGGATTCTATGACACAAGGCTTATATTAAATAAGTTATTGCAGGGCTGGAGAGATGACTCAGCAGTTAAGAAGCTTGCCTGCAAAACCTAATGACAGGTTCGATTCCCCAGTGTTCATGAAATAGTTAAAAGCAACCATTGTTCTCCAAGTAAGGAAAGCAATTTGTTTGTACCAGACCATGACCAGGTCATGACTGTGTAGTTATGTTAAATTTACTGTAAGTTTCAAGAACTGGGTCTTGCCCCAAAGATAATTATTTCTTAGAACTAAAAAATATTTTCCAAATAGGTAGGGTGCTGGCTGGGAAATTACTAACTGCTTTTTCTGCTCTGGACCCAAGCTTGCTCTTTCTACGCAGTAAAGGACATGGTTTTTTATTTTTCGTTATAGGCCCCGAGCTGCCAGAACTGGCTGCTGACTCTCTCTCAAGTAGAGTCAGCCCTGGCCGGTCATCTGAATAAAGTTTCCCTTTTACTCTCCAGACCTGTCAGTGTCTGTTGGTTTTGGGTCTGGGGTCGTGTTCCATTTCATACATGGAAAGCCAGATGCACAAAGTGGAGCATGCATCTGGAGTTTGTTTACAGTCTCTCTCTCTCTCTCTCTCTCTCTCTCTCTCTCTCTCTCTCTGCAAATAAATAAAATATTTTTTTTAAAGTAAGCTGTCTTTCTCTTGTTTATCTGTATCTTGAAACAGGGGCCTTAGGCATGAACTTGGTGATAGTGAGAGGGAGGAGGGAGAACCCATCTTCTCTTACATAATCAACTAACTTAAAGGAAATACTTATGAGGTATTCTTCTGTGATGAGAAGGAAACACAATAAAGAATCAAAGTGATTGCTATATATTCCCAGGATGAGACCGTAAGTAGGAAAAGACGAACATACTCAAGACTGCTTTAAGTCATCTGAAGTGTTAATGAGCTGAGATTTTAATCACTATGGTCCACAAGATGTCAAATCCCTAGAGCAGGAACTGAATTTGTTTTCCCCTCTACTACTTTGGTGGAAATAAAAGACTTCATGATTGGAATTTAAAAATGGGGCAGCTGGAAGAAAACAGAGTTTGCCAGCCAGAATTAAGCAAATGACTCCAGAGGGCAGAGATCAACCTCCCCATTCATTAAAATGTTTACTGTACTGTGCTTTTCACAACCTGACTGACTTCCCCCCCCCCAGGTCATATAATTTCTTTTGCTATGAATTTATGCTAAGTGGCTGCCTAATGATAAATTCAACTCTCAGTTTTACACTATTGAGAAAGACAGTTGATGTGAATATCCAGGTCACTGGAAAGAGATAAAGGAACAAACTGGTATATAGAATTAACATCAACCAAACCTCACAGGGATTAAACAAAACCAATGGTCCTATATTGTATTTAATGGTGAAGAATATCAATGTTCTGTCAGACTTCTAATCACCAACCTGGCTCCTGAGGTCATCTTTATCTCTAGATGGATTTCCTCATTTAAAAGCTTATAATGAAGCCGCTGGGCGTGGTGGCACATGCCTTTAATCCCAGCACTGGGGAGGCAGAGGTAGGAGGATCAACATGAGTTCAAGGCCACCCTGAGACTACATAGTGAATTCCAGGTCAGCCTGGGCTAGAGTGAGACCCTACCTCGACAAACCAAAAATAAATAAATAAATAAATAAATAAATAAATAAATAAATAAATAAATAAATAAATAAATAAAATTAAATTAAAGCTTATAATGTAAATCACTGTCACATCACTGTAGAACCTAGGTGTCTACCAACAGAGGGATGTATGAAGAAAATGTGGCATATATTCACAATGGATATTTTTTCCAGCTCTAAGGAAGGAAGTGACTTCTGCTGGAAAATGAAACTAGAAAAAAAATGCTAAGTAAATTAACCCAGTCTCAAAAAGAGAAAGATCATCCATGTTCTCTCCTTTGTGATGCCTGGATTTTATATAGATCCATAAACTCATGTACGTACATATGACCAGAAAGTAAAGTTAAAACAGTTGGAGCCCAAAGGGGAGTGACAGGCAGGGAGGGGGATCCAAAGGCGGGTGCTATATGAGAATATGCTCAACATACAATATACTTTTGCAAAAACTTAAAATGTTTTTTTTTTTTTTTAATGTTATGAGGCATATATACTAAGCATGAAGTTCACATCCTCATGGCTTCCAATGCCCAAACCCATTCATTTTTCCTTGGTCTGTTACAAAATGAAATATTTTTTTTTAAAAAGACAAAACTACCCCCAACCCCTGCAACACACACACACACACACACACACACACACACACACACACACACACACACACAGAGCCAGGGAACTTTTGTACATTAAACCCAAAAAGCACAGGAATAATATTGTTTGAAAACCATGATTGTGAGCTGAATAAAAATGATCCAGAAGAACGATTAAGATTTTTGCAGGGATAGATAGTAAAAAGATGTTCTGAGCTCCAATTTGGAGCAGAAACATGAAATTCCAAATATTCCAATTGTTCCTTTCCTTATAATCCTGTCTATTCAGAAGGACTTGGTTGTCACTGTGTTTACACTGACGGCTACAAAAAAGCAGAGATTCTCATGCTGTCTCCAGCTCACCTCAGAGATGATACAAGTGTTGCCAACCCAGTGCACTGTTGTTCTAGTCTGTTCTTTTGGGGCACAGAATTTGGCCCTCCAATTTTGCTTTTAACACACACTCATATATCCTTCCGTCCCCACCCTTCACACCTTCCCTGGAGTTCTTCCGCTCAGTGTGGGACATACGATGCTTCTATGTGATGTCCACACATGTCATCACCAACAAACAACAACTGAACACATTTAGAAAAAACGCAGAAAGTACCTGGACATAGGCTCTGCAAGAGCGCTCCCTTTTCTGAAGCTGAGTCCATTAAGACAGCAGATTAAACACAGAATAGAAAAAACAAGTTAGTGACAGAAGAAAATAAGAAAAATAAAAGAACACATTACACAAAACACCTTTAATTTATTTTTTCCCCCGGTTCACTATTTCCTAGAAGAAAATGAAAGTTAAGCCGCAGCCACATGGAACACTGGTTGGCAGGAGGCCAAACCCTTTCCAAAGAAGCCAAGTCAAAACCAGTTGGTAGAAAGCAGTTAATGACGGAAAGAAATCTTTGAATACATCTAGTAGAAATTAGTAAAATTCAATACGCAGTCACGGGAAATGATCCATTTCACATCAGGTTAGTTATTAGTTTATGGGCACATGAATGGAGACAGAAGAAGTTAAGGCTATTATACAAAAAGTTTGGGACCCATTTTTTTTTTTTTTAAATGGCAGTATATTGCATTTGTAGTTTTCAGAAAATGGAAGTGGTAATTGTGTGCCCTATATTATCATGTTCATTTGTATCTAAAAGAAATTCTATTTACCAGGAAAGTAGAAATGCCAGTTCACTAGGACTATTTGTTAAGGAGCAAATAACAAGAGATAAATAATTTAGCCTGAAGCCTGGTGTGGTGGCGCACACCTTTAATCCCAGCACTCAGGAGGCAGAGGTAGGAGGATCGCCATGAGTTCAAGGCCACTCTGAGAATACATAGTGAATTCCAGGTCAGCCTGGACTAGAGCGAGACCCTACCTCAAAAAACCAAAAATAAATAAATAAATAAATAAATAAATAAATAAATAGGCTTTGATGCTTTAAAAAATAATAATTTAGCCTGGAAGCATGAATGAGGTCATCTTCTGAGGTGTCAGTTCTTTTATTTCTAAAGGAATTACTTTTGGAAATTATTGATCAAATAATAAAGTATGTTAGAAACTTTAGTGGAATAAACGTCTCTTTGTTTTCTTATCTGTTTGTCCAGGATGGTGTGATTCTGGATGAAAATATTGAAAGTAGCTCATATTC
The DNA here is from genome assembly GCA_004024765.1 of Zapus hudsonius. NCBI lineage: Eukaryota > Metazoa > Chordata > Mammalia > Rodentia > Dipodidae > Zapus > Zapus hudsonius. The sequence goes on from PVHP010009280.1 coordinate 18,785, forward strand.
CATCCAAACATTTCCCCCCTGGTGATAAAATAAAAATTAATATCATTTAATACATACTGATTCAAAACCCAAAATTTTATAAATCAGATTGTGGGATTTGCTCCTGCTCACTATTGTGTTTTGTTTAGTTTTGTGTTTTCTGTAGCAATCAATGGTAACATGAAAAAGTATCCACTATTTAGGAGCAGTTACCAGGATGCCTTTCCTGAGGCTAGCTAACACCATCCCAACAGGAGCTCATGCATCCTTCAGTGAGCTGAATCAAGAATTAAGTTAGGTATGAGCTCAAGTCAGTCTGGAAGGCTGTTATTGGAGTCACTTTCTCTAGGCTGTGCAGGACTGTAAATCCTCCCAGATTTCAATGCAGAGTGCAACTGATTTGTATCTAGTTGACCTTGTAAATCTGAGGGGTTCTAACTGCTTCAGGGAAAGTGAGAATCCCAGGACAGGAGAGGCAGGCAGCAAGCATGTGAATAACCTCTGCCCTCAAGCTCTTTCCCCAACATGCAAATTAACATATGACAAACTACATTATATAAACAATTGAAGAAAACAAAGGAGAGCATTAAAAAGCCTTACAGATGGAGATTTGCCCATTATGAGTTACTTGATATTCAGAGTAGGCAAGCTGATTAGCTGTAGCCAGTTAGGAAGTGACATTAATTGCCAGTTTTACCTGATAGCCTCAGACATGAGACTATTTTTAAATAAAGATAGAAAGTAGAAAGATAACCACTTATGTTATGGATATGTAACACTGATCACAATTACTACTTCCAGCACTTTCCATGGGAATAGCTGGGAGAAATATTCATTAGGAGCCTGGGAAATCACACATTAAAATCACAACATGCCCAGATTATATAGGCAGCTGTGGATTATTTGCAGGGCTGGTTACAATTCTGTCTGGATACAAGTGTGAAAAAAACCCAAACAATTATCTTATGTATATACAGCTTGAAAACTACTAATAATGTATATTTAATAACATTCAATGCAGATTAAAATTATGTCTGCATTAAAAAGATGAAATTGCAAGAAAAGATATTTGTCAGATAAAGTAGCTTTGTTCTTTATATTGAACAATTACTATTCATCTTCACAAGAGACATTTTTACCTAAGACACAGAAGTAAGCATTAAAAGACAAATTTATTGTCGTCTTTTTTTTTCAATCATAGGGGAATGTACTTTTAATGGATTTCTTAGGAAAACATAGTCAATCACTGTAAAATCTTCATTTTTATAAGTATAGATAAGTTAGAGTAGCTTTATAGTTGGTTTCAGAGTCAATTTCAATCGCTGAAAATCTCTACTATACAAATCCCATTCAGGGAGTCACAATTCGAATGGTTTTTCAACATGAGTTTAATTTGCTATGTGATATTTTGTTACATGAATAAATGATAGTCTTCATAAATATGCACCATATATTTGGCTTATAATTTATGAAAATAACTGTGTAATCAAAATTCTTTATACAAAAATTCATGACAATTTTTCCTCAAATTCAAAAAAATGAACTATTTTTCCTCATTAGCAATTCAAATTTGCTTAAATAGACTGAAGCATTTGAAATTTTGGTAATAACACAAATTCTGAGCAATTTAAATATCAAAATGAAGTAAGTATTAAAACCTAATTATTTGCCTTAGCAGTGTCTAGAAGTAATATTAATTAGGGTAAATTATCTCATTCTTAAAAAAATCCTTGATATATTGTTAATATTCACTCATTAATATCTCCTAAATTTCTACTTACTGATTAGCCACTTGTATCAATCATGGTCAATTGTTTTAATATAAATTTAAAGAAAAAAACAGTAAATTGTGTTCATCCATATTAATCTTGAAATAATTTAGCCAACAAAACTGTGTAGCAAATGATGTACCAAATGCTAGATCTACATGGAGATCTATATGGAAAGATTCTCACATATAATTTGTTTAGATTTAATGATCAGAGTGCCATTATTATAATAAAATATGAAGTCAGTTGAATGTTCTTGGTTCCCTCTCGAATCATCTAAAAAATGTCAGGAAGGACATCTCTCCAGTTGCAGTGTGAAGACATGGACAGCTGAGGTCTTACCTTGTTCAAGCTGCGAGCTGCGCTGTCCTTTCCACCTGGTGTCAAGTTCCGCAGCTGCACGTCCAGCAGGCCCACCAGCTGGTCCATGGCTCGGACTGAGTAGGTGATATCCCCAGCATTCAAGTGGCTTCTGGTCTGCTCAGCCAGCTCCCTGGCAATATTGGCTGCCGTCTCCCCAGATTTCAGCTTTAATGTGAGACAGATTGAAGAGGAAAGATAACTCACCCATTTTCATAACATAGAAGTATGCACTGTAACAATATCTCCATATTTCTGCTTTCCAGAAATGATAGAGTTCTATGTGTCTTTCCAAACTATAATCTTTTTCATGCGTATTTAAATGCATAGTGGTATCATTGTTTAGGTATTGATTTTCCTTTCTTTCTTCTTTCTTTCTTTCTTTCTTTCTTCTTTCTTTCTTTCTTTACTTTTTGCTTTTTCAAGGTATGGTTGAACATTGAATTTCAGATTTTTATTAGCACATATCTTCAAAACTAAGAATATAAATATTAACTTTCCAAATGCCCACCATTGATCATTATAAAAAGCAAAATTTTTTATCAGAAAAATAAATAGATACCAGCATTGACATGTTCATGCTGTAATTCCATTTCTCCTTTTATCCTTCCACTGTGCAAAGATAGACTTGATTATTATAATATTGGGGTGGGCAATAATAGATAACAAAAAGACTATGCAAATCTATTATACAAAAAATAAATTTTTATTTATGTATAGTTGTGAAATGTTGAAAATGAGTGACTAGATTAATGAGACAAAACATAAGGATTCCCTAAAAAAAAAAGTAATGACAAATCCATCTATCTCTATATATGTCCATAGCAATTAGTACAGTTTTGTGAACCAGTGAGTCACTAACACATTATCATAAAAAGACACTCTATTTTAACATTCAAAAAGTATTCACTTCAACTAGGGATAGTGTTGTATGCCTAGGGAGCTAGAGAAAGAATAATCATTGCAAGCTCAAGGCCAACCTGGACTACATAGTGAGACCTTGTCTAAAAGAAAAAAAAAAAAAAAAACTCAAGGAAGCTAAAATACAACAAATGCAACTAAAATAACCTGTCCTCACCAAGAGGACATAGAAGAGATAAAGTCGACCATCACTTTGGTTGGGAAGATAGTATACTGTAAGTCTAACAGAGAAAAACAGTCATTATTTTCAACTTTAGAACGCAATGTACAGACTATGACTGAGGAAAACCCTTCCATGTCAGCAGGCAAACCTTACTGATACGCAAATGCTCGCCACCTGTCTTCATCTTGTACCTGTCCCCTGCAATGCCCTCGTCCTCTGTCACATTCACAACCACCTTTCCAGAGGGCCTTCTGTTATTCACTTACTCCTTAGTGACTTTGGAAAAATCTCTCTGAAGAACCTGTTTAGTTTCCTTCCTCCAGTGATGGTGGACAAATGATCAATTTCTATACAAAAAAGATACAAGTTTTCAAGGTGCTTCAGTCTTGCCCACAAAGGTAAGGTTGCCATAGTAATCCCAGCTCACAGACCTCATGAAAATGTCTGTCTCTACTGTTTCCTATGAAATTTGGCTACAGTTACTTTTGAGAAATGAGCACATACACACTGAGAAATGTTATGAGTTTTTTGAGGATTAGTGAGGTGATGCATCTATTGATGTGGTAGAATCCTACCTAGGATTTGAATAGGAGAGGGAGAACCCATGTAGCTGAAGGTACAGAGAATAACTATGACATAAACAGACACTAGCACCCTTTAAAACTTTGGTACAAGTGAAAATAATATTCTTTGGAATAAGCTTTGATATCTTATATCAAGCCTTAATCGGGGGCCACAAGAGTTTATGAAGGAATTACTCAGTATATAACTAGGATGTCACATAGAGACTATTTCCTTAAAATATCAACTTATTTGACCAGGTCAAGTAAGTATATGAACAGAACACTTATATGTTAGAAGTTGAGCTAGAATGAATCAGTCTAAATTTTGGATGTACCACCAATGACTGATAAAATTAAGAAACATTTTATTATATTCCATTTCAGGTTTAAGGAAATTAAAATGGGAGCACCAAAACATAGATGTGATTTGACTTTAATCCCCCAGAGCAAAAAATTGGCTTGTTTTATATGACACACTAGCAAAATCATTTCTAGTTCTCCATATACATCTTTAGAAAACATAATATTGCATTATCACAAAAATCTTGACAGTGGCCTGTGTGCAAATAAAATAAAAGGAACTTCATTTTTTTCTGAATGAAATCCTGAAACTGTTGTCTGTGATAAATCAAGTTCTTTTCCCATGACATGTATGTAATAAGGACGCTATGCAAAACTATGCTATCACAGACTGCCCTCCAAGCTACGAGAAATAAAAGACATAAGGTCTAAGATAGACATCAGGCTAAAGACAGAGATTATGTTTTAATTAGTCACTAAAGCAGGAATGAAAATTGAACATTTATCACATATAGTTTAGAAGGCAAGGCTCTGAGCAAAATTGTCTATTTTATTTATTTATTTTTGTTAAAACTAGAAAATGGTGTTAAGTCAATTTGAAGATATGTCTAGGTATGTACATCTAAATATTCATTTGCTTTTCTGTTACTTTTCCAAACAAGCATCTACGTATCCAGCTACCCATCCACTACATTTATGCAGCCCTCCACTGTTTTAGCAGTAACTCCTTCCCCTGCATTGGACTACAAATCCTTTCTGTTATAATTTACATGGGAGAGTATTTTTTTTTAATTTAAAGAAGATACAAATATAAAATGTATTCATTCTGAATGCTTCCTGCTTGTTATACCTTGTATAATTGCTGTCAGTAACAGTGCCGATAAATTAGCATGTAGACATAATGAAACCAAACATCTATCCCCCACACACAAAAAAAGAAATAACCTCAAAGATTAATGTTTTATCCACCTAGCTATCAAGATCTCCTGGCCAAATCTGTTTCCTTTAAAATCCTAAGAAATTCCTTAGAAACCCTCTAAAAACAAAATGGGAATTGTTGTGTTTTGAATGAAAATGCTGAAACCTAAATGGTAGCTCCACCCACAATGCCCAGTGTGGCCACAATAAAATCTGGGGCACTGGAAAATGGATTAAGCCATAAGGGCAAAGCCTTCATGAATAGAATCGATGCCCTCATAAAAGGAGCATTAAAGAGATTCTTGGTCTCTTCTACCACATGAGGACACAGGAAGAAGTTGCCACCTTTGAAACCCAAGGCAGACTCTTGCCAGGTACTAAATGGACACTTTCATCTAGGACTTCCTGAAGAGGTTAGTGAAGGTTTAGCCCTGAGGCTGGCAGTCATACAGAAAACGTTCCTCTGTGTTGAGACTTCCCAGACCACCTCGCCATATCTGCTACACAGGAACCACCTTCCAAGATTATGAACCAAAGCTATAATTAAGAACTAGCCAGGCTGGGCGTGGTGACACAAGCCTTTAAACCCAGCACTCTGGAGGCAGAGGTAGGAGGATCACCATGAGTTCAAGGCCACCCTGAGACTACATAGTGAATTCCAGGTCAGTCTGGACTAAAGTGAGAGACTTCCTTCTTTATAAATCACCTAGTCTGTGTACATTTGTTACTACAATCCAAGTATAGAAAGACTTAAATGTCGCCTTTCAGGGGACATTCACTCTAAAACCTTTTGTAGAAGAAGAAAGAATTCTTTCAGTGAGGAGAGGGACACAATAACACATCAAAAATATTTAATTTTTTTCAGCTTTTTTTTTGACATGGCAGGATCTAAATGAGAACAAACTTGGGGAAGGTAGGCAGTCTAAGCATATGAGAAGGCACAGGGAAGGAAAAAGAAGGAGGGGAAATGAAGATGGGGTATAAAAAATATCAGTTCAGCTGTCATTTCTATTCAAGGAGGGGAGTAAGTCACAAATACAAGTCAGAAAGGAGGGAAAAAATGAAGAAAGAAAGCCAGGAGAACCAGTTAAACTGGATGTCTTGATAAAAGTACACTCCACCCGCCCTCTCACAAACCCCAAAGCTCCCTCACTGAGCCACCACCAGGAAAAAGATTTTTTGTTTGAAAATTTAATAAATTTAAGGTTTTATTACAATACAAGTTGGCCAAATTCTTAAATTTGACTATAATTATAAAATATCTTCACTTTATAGCCTCATCAACATTAAACGGAAATACTCTGGAAGAGCAGGACCAATTTATTGCAAAACAAAGCATCCCCTCCATGAGTCAAATGGACAACAGCTGTCTGGTCTTTGAAAGGAATTATCTCTTTTGTCCTAAGATTAGGAAGGCTGCAGAGGAAAGAAAGGAATTAAGTGTCATTATCAGTTCAAGTCAGCCAGAAATTTCCACAAGGCAATAGCCCAACCATTTTCAGAAATTATCACCAGAACACTCAGCTTTTTAGGTGAATTATGATTAAATTCATATTAACCCATGGGCTAGGTATCTAAGGAGTTTTTTTTTTTTTTTAAGTTGCTAATGTAAAAAAGATACTCAAATGATCTTTTAATCTGATCACATCCAGCAAGAGTTCTTTGCCCTGGGGTCTGAGCTACATTGTATTAAAATCAAAGGACATAAAAACTGTAGCAGGAACAGCTCTGATATTGGAGAAGCATCATTACTAATAGCAACAAGTGTGGTTGAATACTAAGAGGGTAACAGTGTAACCCTGTTCTTTCCCATGTAGGGTAAATAGACAGACACGTTGTATCCACTTAATGATCTATAGGTAGATATTTATTGACTCTTACACACTGTTACTGAGGAGAAGCTGGCTTAAAAACATATAGAAAAAAGAGAAGCCATCACTTGTAATATTTCTTAGGAAAAAAAAATCCCTTACAGAAATTCGTCATCATGGTTAATGTGCCATATGACGCTCCATTTTCGGAGTGCATAAATCCTGTAATAAGGATTCATCCCATAGCCCTTTTGGTATAAATGCACATCTGGTCTCTGTTTGTAATGAAATCCATTCAAAGGCCCACAGTGCATTAATAATAAAAACGTTCCACATATTGCGACCAAATAAAGCCCTGAAAATTTGAGTCTGAAGATTCCATCACACATGTGTGTACTTTTAGCTCTGATAAATGATTAGGTTACACAACATTCATCAAGTGGCATATGATTCCAGAGGTAGATTTTTGTTTAGTATAATTATTATTTCCGGAGGAAAAAATCCATATGTATGTGTGCTAGAAACTCAGCTTGCATGATGTATAATGCCTCTTGGATGCTGTTATCTGCACCTTACATTCAAATAGAAATTTGATTAAAAATAAAATTGCTATAAGCAACCCTGCCTGGCTCAGAGAAAGTTCATGAACTTAAAATTTAAAAACAACTGAATTCTAGAATTATCACAAAGGATATCAGAGATTGTCTTTTTTAATATTTTTATTACCTTGATTATATACATTGTATGAGAGAGGTTGTCTTTTGATTTAAAATTCAATCAAAAGGAAAGAAATGCCTCCCCATTAATTTAAATGCATCTTGACTTGATTTTAGTAGTTCTGATCAACAATGAAGGTATGGATCTAGCCAGGCCTTCCTCACCAGTGTTATAGGTATTTACCTTCTGTGTTATATGATTGACCCACGGAGAAGAGCAGTTGCTCAGATCTGGTCCTTGGGGATCCCAGGTTCCATCAGGAGCAAGGCAGAGGTAAGTTGATACACCTACAATAATGAGAGAGATATGTCTGTTTCAAGCACTCAAGCCATCTTTTGTAGAATGACCTCACATCTTCTGCTAGGTTTAATTATAAGTGAAGGTCAAAATGAAAAATAAATTGAGATAATGTCTATTAAAATTCAGGTATAATGTCTGGAGAAGCAAACAATACTGGATCAATGTTGCATACCTCCCCTAGGTAAAGCTCTTGTTGGCAACTGTGGTTTCCAAGTACAAGGAAATCGGTTGCCTTGGGTAGACTGAGTTAGCTGAGCTGTGTTTAAAGGCCCTGGAAAGGTAGGGAAGCAGACACAGGGAGATTCTTGTCTACCAAGCTGTAAAAGCAGCAAAGGCCAGTAATGAGAAGACAGATAGGACCCAGGTTTAGAAAGGGTCCCCTGGCACAGAATAGGACATGGGCCCTGCTGTGAGGTAGTGGTAGGTTAGTTCAATGGGAACCAGAGCTACAGCACAATGCACAGACAGGTGTGAAAACAGCTGAGGTGCACAAAAGTCACCTCTGTGCGCAGGAGCGCTTCAGAAGGTTCTTCCAGAAACCTCCAATTTCCCCAGAACAATACTGGTCTGCTTCTGTAAAGTAAAGTGCTTTCAAATAGAGGGTTTTCCTCATCTTCACAAAAAGTGTTTGAAGCAGGAGGCTGCAATTATCTCTCTTTAAAGAAGATGGAACCGAGGCCCGGAACTCAGAATGAAGTCTTAAATGGATTTCTGATTTCAGTACCACAGAAAACTTTCACCATAAATACCCTCCTCCTTTTCAAAAATAAAAGTAAGAATGTTTACTATGTCTAAGCACTTTGCTGAAAATAAATAAATGTACTCTTTTATAAAAACCAATTCCACTTATGAATTTGGAATGATAAACCCATGCTTTTTATAGAAACCAAATTAACAGTGCCCAACACCACAGTCCCTAAAATGACTGGCACAGTGACATGTATTCTGTATTTATTTGGGGGGGGGGGACAAACACAAATGCTTTTTAGTGACTCAATGTATGAAAATCAATATAAATGGAAAAGGATCAATCAGGTAATCGGACTACTTCTGACTTAAAGTTGGAGAAGATTGTGTACTATGGCAGGAACGACAAACGTCCAGAGCCATGTACTTCTTAAGCATCTCCTGGAAGAAGCAAAGGACTCTTGTTCTTAATGGACTTGTGAGGGACAGTGGCTCCTTCTCTCGTTCTTGACAGTGTGAGGAGTCTTGCACCACTCAGGTTATGGATATGGAACACTGATAGGAATTACAACTTCCTGCACAAAAGGACTTCTGAAAACACAGTCACACTTTTGCCTGTTACATCTTAATTCTGCTCAATGATCTTATCATACAGAAGCCCTCACTCTCATTTTTTTTCTTTCTGCTCTTTTTTTTTTTTTTTTTTTTTTTGAGACAAGTTTTCACTACAGTCCAGACTGACCTGGAACTCCCTGCAATCCTCCAACCTGGATCTCCCCAGCGGTGGGCTTACCTGTAAACCCACCCTCATGTTCCCAATCTCATTTCCCTTTGTAGACAAGGTAGGAGTAAACCAGTGGGTCCAGTGATGGCTCCAGGATGCTGGTGGAGGTGGGTAGGGACATTTACGACTTGTCACTGGACCACCAAACCTGGCACTGCATCATCACCCCTGATCTCATAGATATTTCTAAATGCCCACGGGTGACTTCTGCAAGTTGCATTTCCAATGCTCACAAGAAGGTATTAGGTCATTAGGTAAGAAGTTCATCAAATATGAAGCAATAGTAACTACAACAGCAGCAAAATAAATAAACTAATAAATAAGCAAGTAAGTAAATGAAAATAAAAGGAGGGAAAAGGCAGAAGAGGGGAGGGGAGGACAGGGGAAGAGAGAAAGGGGAAAGGGGCTCCAGGCACCCCAGTCCAAGTCGGGGATGCCGGCTTGGCTCACCTATGGTTCCTGCAGGACAAGGCTGCTTGGCTACCTGCCCTTGACGCGTCTTAAACCACAGGATCTCCCGGGCCTCCACCGCCTCGCAGCTCTCCTCCTGGGCTGGAACTTGGGACGCTGCGGATGGCAGGTGAGTGGTGACGTCATCCAGCACCTGCACAGCTGGGGAGGGCGTGCTGGTGCTGCGGTTTCTTCTTCCCGCCTGCGATGGGGTGGTGCTCCTCCCTGCGCTCCAGGTGGTGGTCCTGAGGGTGGTGCTGGTGGTGGTCGTGCTTCCCATGCCCAGGGGTCCTGTGGTCGAGATTCCTGAAATAGAGTTGGAAAGCAAGAAACACCTGCATTGCTTGTTCACACAGGAGGCCCTCGTGATGTCCCCGAGACTTTAGACATTCTTTTTAGGCGACATGTTAAAGAGTTTTAAGGCTCTAGAAACTTGCCCTCATTTTCATTTTAAACACAGTCAAGAATATGCCAATACCAAGGTGTGAGATGTCGCTTGTGTCCCCAAGTGTCAAATGTAGGCTTTTTAACCATTTTCCCCAATTCTAATCCAAATTCCAGCACAGCCTGGTTTTGTGACAACCACTTTGAACAATTAACACTTAATCCCTTGACTTCGATTTTGGCTGGGTGTGGTGGCACACACCTTTAATCCCAGCACTAGGGAAGCTGAGGGAGGAGAATCAAAGTGAGTTTGAGGCCACCCTGTGACTGCATAGTGAATTCCAGGTCAGCCTGGGCTAGAGTGAGACCCTACCTTGAACAACAACAACAAAATAATAACAATAATAATTGAGTTATATAAAATATTAAGTACATATTAGAATTGGCTCCTTCCGAGCTCATGTGTTTGAAAATTTGGTCCCCGACTGGTGGCCCTGATTTGGATCCTTTAGGAAGTGATGTCGTTATGCCTTTTACCTCCACCCAGGTTCTAGCCTAGTTTTGTGCTTTCTGATTCAAGAGGGAGGTTCGAGCTTGCTTCCTTGGATAAAGCTCTTTCCTTCCTTGCAAAATCCAGTTGGGAGCACTGGAGAATTGAACCTGGCCAGCAGGCATTGTAAGCAAGTGCCTTTAACAGCTGAGCTTTCTCTCCAACCTGATTATTGTTTGCCAGAGGAACCCACTGGGAAGGGGCAAGGGAAGCTTGCTCTCCTCTCCTGCTCGTGTTCCGATCTACTCTGAGTCCATACAAGAAGCAGACTGACCCCTTCCCTTCTTTTTTTTCACATGAACCATGTCCACGGAAATGCCAAGTTTCCTGATTTAGTTTCACTCTTCTATTTGAAATTCATCTTTTTATTTTCTTTCTCCCCCAATCACCACTATCCGCAGCACTCGCCTTAGTGAATGACTATGATGTTTTAATTGTTCTGAATATGAAAGTTAAGGAGTCCAGAATAGTAATGTTATTTCGGTGTTTATTTTTTCCCAAATCAAAGTTCAGGGTTCATAAAAACACAAAGAAAACTCTAATATTTAACACAGAGCAAGCAAAGTGTAATGTGTTTCCAAATTCTAATTGAAATGATGTTTGAAATTATAAATAGTAAAAATCTGACTGACTACAGATTATTTAGATAAAAAAATCAATGAAGCGTTTCAAAAGCATTACAGGAAAGTTTAAATGTTAATAAGTTCAAAGGTAAATACTGAACATTATTAAACATTAGCTTTAAAATTTCACATCAGTGTCATTGCTGGAATCTAGAAATCTTGTTGGAACAATTCCATTAGATTTATCACTATGTGGGATAGCAAGGAAATAGTTAAGCTCAAATTTCAAGTGCTTTCTCTGACTCCTGTAGTTTGAATAACACCAGCTCTCCTTTGTACTTGTGAAAGGACCACTTTGAGTTACTGTTAAATTCTTTGACAGGGAGTATAATCTTTTCATTGATAAGGAGCTAGAGCTTTTTCTTCTTTCTTTTTGTCTTTTTTTTTTTTTTTTGGTTTGCTTATATAAAAGTGAAGATTCCTAGCAGTTACCTGTTATTAATGAAAGAAAATGATCCTAACATTGACTTTTTCAGAGAAGTCTTTGAACTACATTAAAAAATACTTTTAAAATAGAAATTGTTTTTCTCTTGTCTTCTCTCCCTTCTTGAGAACTAGGCAGAGATTGGAGAATATTTTCAGAATGAATGCACCCCTTTTCATCTAAATATTTTAATTAGCATGTAGCTGGGAGGAAAAACTCTGCCCAGCAATCATTTTGTGTGGATCAATGCACAGCTGCACCTGTGCAAGAAGAGCCTCCAGCCTGAGCCTCCGTCACACAGATCACACCCTGGAAAAACTTCACACAGCACCTCCATTTTTACCTATTCTAAATGGATGTCTTTGAGCTCAGATTGAATACATTTATCATTGTGCTACAGATTTCAGATTTTTGAAGACTACATCAACACAGGAAAATGTTTTTAGCAATACCACCATCTAATGGAAACTTATGTTCCTTCTTTTTCCAAAATTATTCCACTCAAAGCATTTTCTAAATTTCCCCAGTGTAAGGTCGGAATTCAGGCTACACCCTGATCCTTTTCCCCAACCAGCCTCAAGAGAAGTATCAACAAGAGTCAAAGATAAAGACTCCCTCCTAAACAAGAGCCACACCTGCTGTATCTCAGTATGGCCCCAGGGATCCCGAGAGCATGTGACCACCTGAGCCCTTCACCCAACCTCATGTGACCACCTGGACCCCAACCTGAACATTTTCCCCTTAAAAGCCCTGATCTAAACCTGCCTTGAACTTTTTCGCCACCTTTGGTGAAAATCGACTGGCAGCTCGCTTTTCCTCCTATTAAAACCTTTCCTTTCAGACTGGTCTCTCGTGGTCATTTCCATTCTAACACCCAGGGCTGCTTGTTACTGGAGAAATGGAAAGATTATAAGAGCTACTTGGTGGGGGGGGGGGGGGAGGCAATGTCCCTGCCTGCCTTCCCCATTGACTGGCTGATGTATTCATAATCACATGGTGAATACTAATAACCCCCATGGGGAGGAATATCAGCAGCAAGGGCGAGGGCACATAGGAAGATATACAAGGGGAATGAGACCAGCATGGAATTGTTTATATGGTAAAGTTCATGATTAATTTAAAAAGAAAGAATTTGGAATGTGTTACTCTCCTGATTTCAGTCCTTACAATGTCTCTGCCTGCTCTCCCAACAAAACACCCCCCTTAGACTCAAAGCCCATGAGTCTCCCTCTCTCCCTCCCCTCTCTTACTTCCTCATCTGTTCCGTAAACTACACAATTATCCCCTGAATCTAATGGCCCCTTTGGTCCCCTTGCTGAGACCTTCCTTATCCTTTGATGCATGACTTGCATGACTTCTCCATCCAAGAGCCTTTCCAAATTTACTATGCCTGACTGTATACTGACATGCATTTTGTTAAAGATCATTTCTTCTAGTTTTGGCCTCAGAATAACTAAGCATCAAGAGAGATGTATATCAGAGATAGGCCAGGAAAGCAGCAGCGACTAGAATCTCAGCAAAAACGGGCCAAAGTAAGTAAAGGGACATAAAAACAAGACAGCTGAAAGTCCCTTCAGTGAAGAGATGTGTACCTTCTGCTATAACTGAAGATACCGTGAGACAACTAAAGAGAAATAACCAGGGAAAATATACATATGTTTTTCGTCCCACAAAAATAACCCGACCTCAATACAATCATATTAAAGTGAACATGCTCTCTTGAAGTGATATCACGGACAAAAGCAATTGTTAAAAAGTTCATGTTTGTATAAAATATACTGAGGGGAATCTAAGTGTTAAGGATTGATAGAGAAGTGATTTTCTCTCAATGTTGCCACAGAAGTTGGTCTATGGAGTAGGGTCCTATCACCCTGCTTGATTTCAAACAGAACAAAAGTCAGTCTTCATCCGGTATGCCCACTGAGGAGGGTCCCCAATGGGTTGGGGACAAGGAGGAGGGAAAACGGGGTACCATCACAAGATTTGCTCATACAATGTATCTAATTATTGATAATAAAGATATTTAATAAAAAAGAGAAAAAAAAGTCAGTCCTAAATGCTGTCCCTGGTCTCTGCTCTCCTCTTTCTACTTCCCGCTCTTGCAGGAGTTCCCAGGGCTGTGGGCAAAGCGAGCTTTTGACAGAATAAGTACTAATAATACCACATAATATTCCTTGTATCCAAGAAAGAACTTGTCTTATCAACAGATACTGGCAAAAAAATAAATAAATAAAGGAATTAGATCCATAGAAAAGTCACTGATTGGTAAATTCTAGCCCATATCAAACATTATGGGGGATAGTGTTTATCCCCAAGCAAGGTAGAAGTAAATATCACTATTTCTTTATGCCAGAGCCCAGTTAGGATAATAAAACTATGTATTTGTTAGTGCCTTATGTGGTGTTCATTTGGGAAAATTTACATCTGACAGAAAATACATTTGAGGGACTATTGACATTTTGCATTTATCAACATTGAAGGATTTCCCCACCATTAGGTCTCCTTATGTTTCATAAGAGCCGCTCTACAAACCTCCATGTGGACCTTCTTTATAAACTTATCCACCTGCCAACAGACCTTTCATTTTCTGTCCCCTGATATTTACTATCCAGAGCTTGCTTCTTTCTTTTTATTTTTTTTCACTTTCTCACTTTAGCATGCTTGAAAAATTATTATTTGGGATACTCATACAGGTAGCCATTTGTGGAATATACAAGAAGAAAGGAATGAAAAAATAGCAATATTTGTATATTACTTTTTATTTCCAATATTTTTACGACTGTTATTTCATTTAATTCTAACCAAAAAAATAATAGTGACTAATACCACACACACACACATATATATATTTATATACATATATACCTATATATACATATGTATATTGAAATAAGGGTTCGCTGTAGGCCAGGCTGACCTGGAACTCTGTAGTCTCAGGTTGGCCTCAAACTCACAGTGATCCTCTTATCTCTGCCTCCAGGGTGCTGGGATTAAAGGCGTGCACCATCATGCCCAGCTGTAAATTGTTTTAAAAGGAGAAAGCATAGTCTCAAACAGTAAGAAATCAAAATCACACAAACAGGAAATAAATTCCTCTTCACTAATTCTATATCCATGTTCCTGATACTTTGCTACAAATATATTCTAGCTCTAGGCATACCTGTAATCCCAGCACTTGGGATGTGAGGCTGGAGTCACACATATCAGGGGCCAGCATGTGTTACATAAAATGAGAATGCCTCAAAGAAAGAGAGCTGTTGATTTAGGTCAGTGATTGAGCCTTAGTGACAAGCATAAGACCTGGGTTTGACATCAAGCCCCCAAACAAAGAAGCAAGCAAACAAACAAAAACCCCTCTGACATTATTATGAATTTCTTTAAACCTTCCACAATTATGAGTCTTACATAATCTTTTAAGAAGACACTGAAGGAATAGAAAGATTATAGAAAGCCATTCCTGTCTTTCATTATAAAGCATTTATCACTTGGGATAAGCAGCTTTTACAAATTGTAATACTTAAAACAGACTATGAAACTAAGTAATCTCAGTATAACATTCTCTTTCCTCTTCCTCATGAAGTCCACAGCTTTTCTTCTAAATTCTTCATCTTCTGTCTTTCCTTTCCTCATGCATACCTCCCTCCCTGGAATTTCCACAGAAAATATTTCTTTGGTGTTACTTTTATTCCAACAGATAATATTTTGGCTGACTACAAAAGCATTTCTTTCTCCACACCTGTTGAGTGTTTTGGTGAATCCAAGACCAGGTACCGAAGGAAGTTGACCCAAGGACCATCCCCATGTACAGAAAACAGCAAAACTAAAAAACATGCCAGGGAAGCCCTTGACATGTACCATTTGCAAAGAGCTCTAGGTAGAAAAGGAGAGTTTTCATTGACTCCCATGGACAGAAGTAGGTGCACACAGACTCCATGATTCTGTTTGTGAAAAGACACATTAATAATACCCAATGCAAAATTAGCCACTTCTTTTCATGCTTCATTGATAGTATTCGCTTTCATGGCCTCTTGAAATTCCCCCAGACAATTAGCCAAGCGGAGGCATATTAATTTTTGTAATTTGATCCATTTATATTTTCTGGTTCTCTCTTAAGATACTGTCCTCATTGGAAATAAAAGAAATTAAATGTGTTTAACAAACATGAAATTGTATTAAACTTATTATGTATGGTAATAAGTTAAAACACAAGAGTTTAAGGGACTTTTTAAAAAAATTATCTGCCGCATATTAGATAATACAATGCTGGAAACTGTATCAAATCTTTTCCATATGTGCTGGGGTTTATGCTCCCAACGACCCCCGTGTGGTTATACTCATCTTCATCATGGAGATGACAGACCTCAACCTAAGCGATTCTTCCAAGTTTATGTGTGTAGCACATTTATATATACAGAAATCTTTCGCAGCTTGTCAGAGCCTGATACAGGGTTCTATTACTGATCTATGATAAACTCTCTGTGCACTAGGACAATGCAATCCCTGAAAATATGAGAAAATTTACACATATGGAAACATTGAAAAAAAAAACCTGTAAAAGTTTGGGATTGATTTATAAGGCTCATATAATCTTTGAAAGGTATTCATAGGCCCAAGGTATTTTGGAAGTATATTTAAACACATAATAGGTCAAATAATATTCTGAGAACTTTGAGAGATGGGTCAAAGAAACCCTCAGAAACAGCCTGTGAGATGATACTGTTCACAGCCATCATTTTACCAATGGAGAAACTGAGGTGTCAGGAGGTTCCGTGATTTTCTATGGTTACACATTCATAAGAAGATCAGAAGAGACATCTAGGCACTGTTGTAGAGCGCCCACACTTTCCAACCTGTGGTTGATGTGTGGGAAAGCAGCCTGCTCTCTGTGGTTGAGAGAAAGGAAGTCAATTTTATGGAGATACTCCTTTTTGGTTATGGCATTTCTATTTCTCCTGAGGCAACATGGGAGTGATACCTCAACAAACTGTGGTCCCGCTGTTTATTCTCATTTATTATATGCAAGATGCTGTTCCAATACTTTCCATATATTCATGAGGGACAAACAGCAAAAGAGACTTTCCCAGGCTCACACCACTTATATGAAGCCAGGATTTTTCATATGGGTCATTTAAAAAGTATTTTAGTTATATATTTGAGAGAGACAGAGAGACAGAGAGAAGAAGATAGAGAGGGGGAATGGGTGCACCAAGGCCTCCAGCCACAGGAAACAAACTCTAGACACATTGCCACCTTGTGCATCTAGTTTTTCATGGGTTCTGGGAAATCGAACTCAGGCCCTTCTGCTTTGCAGGCAAAGGCCTTAACCACTGAGCCATCTCTCCAGCCCATATTTTACTCCAGTCTTATATGCATTCTGATTCTCTAATGGACTTAACGTTTGAAGTAATTTTTTATAATGTCAGAGTATAGCCTCTTTGGCATATATATATATATATATATATATATATATATATATATATATATATATATATAGTCTAACTCTTGGAATTATAAAACTAATTCAGTCTGTGACAGGTTAGGGTAACTGGGACCCCCAAAGGTAACCAGAAGTGTCCTTGGACTGGTGCTTGCGGGCTGCACTTGTCTCTTGCCTCACCTGAACACCTCCTCTTGAGTGGGAGGTGTCTCTTACTAGAGCTCCAACCTAATTTGAAAACTGATTGGTAAAAGACAATGTAACCAAGTGTCTCTTTGGCTCACCTGAACCCGAAGATATAGTTACCTGAAGAAGGAAGGGCTCATCCCTTTTCCCCTCATGGCTGATCAGCAGAGAGACAGCTGAATCCCCAGGCCTAGGTAAGGCCTCCTTCACACAGCCTGGCTTTGGCTTTTCCCCCATGGACCTTTTGTTCCCATGATGGGAGCCCTCTATATTTTCCCTTCTTTCTGAGTCATGTGGCTAGGATCTCCCCATGTGTTCTCTCCTTCCCCTTGGGGAGAGATCTCTGTAGTTTCTCCTCTCCTCTTAAATAAAGTCCCCCACTAAACCTTATCCTCTGGCTGTCTATAATCTTACTTTTTTAAACTTATATGACAAAAATCCAGACACTCTAAATTTTAAGGGAGATTGGGATAAACTAGGAACTACAAGTACCATGTGACAAACTCCATTCATTTTTAATCCCTCACCCCATGTGCAGCCACCTCAGGAAGAAAATGCTGAGTATAACTATCATGTATGTTGCCCTCCTGAAGCCTTCGCAAAAGGCTTTATAAAAATAGCTACTAGCAAAGACAGAAATGGTGACAGAAGACACATAAACTACACATATTTGTATAAGATAAAAAGAAGGGTTATGTGAAAGGGATATGGGTGAAGGGAATAAAAAATAATGGGAGGTATTATGATCAAGTACATGTTTAAAAACTGTCAATAAATTCATACCTTATGAAAGAATGTGGAGAAATTGGAACAAGACCCTGGTATACTGTTGATAGAAATGTAAATTAATACAATAATTGTGAAAAATAAAATTCCTCCCCCCAACAGATTTAAAAAATATTTAAAATGGAGAAATGCACATAATAGTTTAACTGATGTTATGGTGAACTGGGTCTCTCTTCAGAACAGGGGCTTGGAGGGGGTCATATCAAGATCCACATATGCAAAGATACAAGAATTTTGGGGTTCATCTTATGCCAATGCCCCAATAATTTCGGGTGTTTCTGGATCCCTGTCTTATGAATTCGAAGAATGAAATCCATAAAGCATAGGATAAGGTTCAGAAATATGTTATTTTTAGCTCAAAGCCTAAGGACGGGAAGAGAAGAGGGTCTTTCTTAAGCCTAGGACATAATAGAGGGAAGCAAGGTGGAGCTCTTGCCCCTCTGTGCTTGAGGCAAGAGTGGGTTTGAGCAGCTCCATGAGAGAAGACAGAGCTCTTGTCCTTGGAGACAAAGGGGGTCTGAGAATCCCACCTCAAGGACGAGGCACAAATTACTACATGGGAGGGACCAGATTTATAAATTACTCTTTGACAAAAAACAAAATTTTTTCAGTTATGTGGGCATCAGCATTTCCATCATCTAGGAAGTGGGCAAGCTCAATCTAGAAATCTTTCCTGGAGTGAGTGCCTTTACACGGAAGAAAGAGATAAGAAAAAAAGTCCAGGTTTTCTCTGTAGACTTAATGACATTTCCAGATTTTAGTCAAGAAAAAACAAAGCCATTCACTTTATGGTTCTGTCAGTGATTTACATAGGGTCATGAAGTTGGTGGCCTGGTGCTTTTGGGGTTTCTGTTTTTTTCTAACTCAATAGTTCACTCCCATTCTCTGAAGTGCCTTTCTCTTTCTTAACAAAATGTCTTTTTCTCCATTACCTTATGATATGTCTCTGGTACCACTCGTTAATAAAAGACACGGGAACCTGGAAGATGAGGACAAGGGCCCCAGAAAACCTATCCTCTCCAACTTCACCTTTTACTGAATTGAAGAAGGCTGGAGTTAGGGGGACAGGTGCCTATGGTAGTCATGGTGATGATGATTAGAACAGCATGGGATGGATGCATATATGGATTATGCATTATGAAGATCATGATATATATATATACATATATATATATATATATATATATATATATATATATATATATATATATATATTACTTATCACACACAGCAGGCCTTTGCTAATTGACTAAAATTAATATTTTGTGTGTTCATTTTACTGAATAAAACTTATCCCTGCTGACATATGTTCTTCTATATGACCATTTTAACTACTCTTCCTTGTTTAAAATCAAAGCCACCAATGAACAGTTTGAGTCTAGTTATAAAAAGTAATGTTTTTGAGGATTCATAGAGTTCTGAGGCATTCCTTTTCCTGGAAAAAAAATCTCTAAGTTTTAACTACAAGAAATGCAAATGAACTTTGTTGTCATAGAAACATACAAATAAACAAATATGAATAGAACTGGAGTCTACCTCTTTCTTCTGATTTCCTGCTGGACACTAACACATCCCAAGAACATCCTTGTGGGGATGGCATGTACTTAGGTTTCCTGAGTCCTGGCTTCCATATTGAATTTAATTTCCCTAGGCTTGATCCACCGTGACCCAGTTACTGACGCTATTGCTTTGCATTTGCAGGACAATATGATTTTATTATGAACTTGTGAACTGTAATGAACCTATGACAATAAAGAGACCGCTGACTCTAAGCACTATGGATAATTTAGATATGAGAAGTATGGCACTAAATTACATTCAAGAAAAAATAAACTGGGCTGGAGAGATGGCTCAGGGGTTAAGGCATTTGCCTCCAGTGCCTAAGGCCCCCGGTTCAATTCCCCAGGACCCACATATGCCAGACCCACAAGGTGGTGGCCCTGGTGCTCTCTCTCTCTCTCTCTCTCTCTCTCTCTCTCTCTCTCTCTCTCTTCTTGAAAATGAATAAATAAAATATTAAAAAAAGAAAAAATAAACTTACCTTCCATATTTTCAATTGTAAAATTCAATTTAATGAACAGCCCATGATTTTAATTCCAAGTGTTTTATTTTTAAGGGTACAATTTTAGTAACTGATCGAATGTAGATGTTTGGAGAAGTTTTATATTCTATTCTTTATTACATATGGACCAATTTCTAAGAAACTGATAAAATGTAAGGAGTTATTTCAGGGTGGCTACTATAATAGATTATTTGTGGTTTTGTTTGATTATATTCAGAATCTGGATAGAAGGGTGTTTTATTACTCTGTAAACACTTAAAATCTTAAAAATAATGGAAGAAAAAAAGGTCATCTCTGATTTTTCCAGATTAACACACAAAAAGCAACAGACAGGAGATGCACAGGACACTACAAAGAGAGTGTACCACTCCATAAAACAGGGACTCTCCTCAAGGAATTCTGTGCTGCTCACACTAATATTTTCATGGCTTAAATGTGAAGTCTTGACACTTCAATGTATGTATCTAATGGGGAAAACACCGAATCTGTTTTAATATTGGTAAGAGTGCTAACTATTTCATTTATTTTATTTTTCAGTAATGAAAAAGGAATGAACAACACATAAACAATTCTAGAGTCAGTGTCTTGCAAATGTACCACCTCACTGAATACCTATTGGCTGTTATGGTTTGGAGGCAAAATGTCCTCTACAGGGTCGAGAATTCCACACTGAGTGCTCACTACCAATGTTTTAGGAGATTGTTCAACCTTAAGAGATAGAGCCTATAGGAGTAAATGGGCTTCGGGTCTACAGGCCTTGAGGATTATCTTCTCACTCTACTTCCTGTCTGTCTCTGCTTCCTGACCCACCAAATGTGTGAAAGCTCTTTCCTGTCTAGCTGGGGCTGCAGGCTATTCCCACTGCCATCCTTCCCCACAAACAAGAATCCAACATGAATCTTTCCCCCTTACATTATTTCAGAACCTTTGTCACAGTGGCAAGAAAAGTAATCAATATAGTGTCTAAGTGATGGAACTATTATATAAGCTGTAGTTTGAAAAGTACATTCACAAATTCTATACATACAGCATCTTTATGACACTGTAATTTTGTTAGGGTGGTATTAAATATTTTAGATATTTAATTAATTTATTTATTTGAAAGGACACACACACACTATAGGCATGTCAGGGTCCCTACTGCTGTAAAGGTACTCCAGATGTATGCACCATTTTGTGTATCTGGATTTATGTGGGTACTAGGGAATCAAACTCAGGCCATTAGGCTTTGTAGGCAAGTGCCTTAACCATTGAACCATTTCTCCAGCCCCCCACGAATTAATATTTTTGATCGTTCACTCCAGATTCAATTTTATACCAAGATTTAATATATCCATTTAAAAATTTTGTTCACACAATTTAATTCCCATAAAGCTCTTATCAGAAATTATAGATTTAGGGGCTTAAGAACTTTAAGTATTTATATAGATATTATGATTTCTACTGTTTTATAATTAGTTTCTTCTTTGGTACCCAACAGGATAGGAATGCTTTATTTCACATTCATGATTAAAAGAATAATCAAACCAAAGTATTTTTTGATACAGTTTTAGGGAATGAATTTTAGATGGTTATTTCTAAGGTAAATGATTTCTAATAGGCTTCTGGCTGATAAATAGTCTCTTCTGCCTTCACTTATAGAACGATCATTTTCACTCTTTCATCAATGCCGATAATGCATTGTACCACCTTCTACATTTAGAAAGTAATTGCATCCTTCCTTTTTGACTTTCTCCAGAAATTAACTACCAAAGCCAGGAAACAGACAGTAGGCAGAAGGAGACATTAGGCAGGAGGACAGGTCTAGGAGGAACTTTTTAATGGCCCTCCAAACACATGACATAAAGAACAATAGACATTAGTGATCACCCCAGCTCAGAGTGGGAACATGAGGAACAACGGTTTATGGTGGTAGCTGGGTCACTCAATCTGGCTTCAGGGACTTCCTCTCCAGGGCAGCAATTTCAAGTGCTGTTCTTTTTTTTCCCCAAGTGAGCATTTCAACTTAGTGCTACTTAAGTCCTCCCATATTTTCATGCATCTTATACACCTACTTATAGCGGGATGGATCTTGGGTAGAATAGGCTGCTGAAAACAGTACACTGCTTCCAGGAAGCACCTGCCTTGTGGAAGACATAGCGGAGGAAATCATAGGGAGAAACAAAAGCCACCTGCCTGGCAAGGCCAGGGTCATAGCTGCTTAAGTAGGTTCCATTTTTTTTTCCCTAGAGTACGTTCTTGTTGCATTCCTGGCTGTCAACTCTTGGATATTTGTTCTCTTACCGTGTCCTGTCTGAATGCTTCTCTCTCAGAAGCTCTAGAACCAGACTGTTTTGGGCCAAGGTTAGAGGAAAATGGAGATGCTTTTGTCACACAGATATTGATACTAAAGTCAGTATCTGACTGGGTTTGCATCAGTTATGAACTCAATTGTCCCATTTTAGGCTGAAACCCAAACCATGAGCAATTGAAAGATGCCACTGTTTTTGGAGACAGGGTCTTTTTGGAGCTGTCCAGGTAAACTGAAGTAATATGAATGGTTCCCTAATCCAAAATGAGTGCTTTCCTTATAGGAGATTAGTTCCCAGACAACAGAGACTGATGGATGAGGCTGTGAGGACCAAGCAAGATGGAGTTCACTGGCAAGCTAAGGACAGATGCTGCGTGACACTAGACCTTTATACACACTGATCTTGAACTTCCATCCTTGAGATCTCTAAGAAAATGAAATTTCTGATTTTTAAGCCACTCAGTTTCTTGCATTTTTCTTATCAGTCCTAATAACATAATGCTTAATAATCCATAACCATTTTGTAAAATATGTGTGTATATATTTCTCAGTAATATCATCTTCTGTACAGATTTGTGTGAGCACCGCCACCTTGATGCTACAGGACTATTCCATACTACAAAAGATTCACCTGTCTCTTTGTACTCAGACCCACTTACCTCCATCCCTCCCTTAGGGCAGCCATGAACCTATTCTCCATCTCTGTGGTCTCACTGGCTCAAGGTTGTGTTAGAAATAGAATCACATAGCAGGGAAGCTTTAGAAATAATTTTCCCCCCAGTGGGCAGTATAGGCTTGAGGTCTGGTCAGTCTGTTGAATGTGTCAATAGCTAAATCACCCGGAATCACTATCGTGTCTTTCACCTTGTAGCTGGCGTGAACTTCAAGACTTGCAAATCAGATGCTGTTTCTCTTTAAAAGCTCCCACCTGATCTTATCCATTTGACATCCTTAAACAAGGCTTTACAAACCCTGCAAGCCATGCCTTGCCCTTCTGCACACACCACTTGATCCCCTCACCTTGTTCCTTCCCTTGTAATCACTGTGGCTTTATTGCCTGAGTTCTCAAAATGTCCCTTTCTATCTTACATGCTGAGAGTGTTTCTGTCTAGAACCCGTCACGATCCTAACTTTACTCTCACCCTGGGGCACCAGTCCTTTATGAATCTGTGTTTATTAATGATTACAAGATGATTAAATGAGTTAAATGAGTAAACTAGTCATTTGTAATGACCCGTATTTGCCCTCACTAAATAGTTATTTTTAGGATATCGATACGGGAAAATAAGTTAAAAATTCCTTTCATTAACATGATCACTTTTTGCAATATTAACTAGGCAGGGTAAGGTGATATGAAAAACAATAGATTAGCTCTGTATAACAGATGCTATATTTTTTAGCATTGATATATTTAATAAATACATCTGAGCTAATTGCTATTTGTAAAGAAAATAAACTAGACTGAAAAATGATTATTCAATATTGTCCATATAGTACAATCCTTGGAATGTGACTGACGGTTAGTAAATTTATAGGAATATTTTCTAAATTATGGATATTCATATAGAAATGTGAATAATACAAATATCCATAAAAACTATTTAAGGAGAAAATCTGACGATATTATTTTCATGTTTCCCAAAATTATGCATTATAAATATAACTTATATAAACAGGAATTCCCTGTGTAATGGGAAAGTAACTTGCAATTTCACAATTTAATATCATCAGTCATCTTATTCAATGTCACAAGATGTGTTTTACAGTATGTGATGGTTAGGTTGTCAACTTGATCTTTCAAATTATCTTGGGTGGACATCTGAAGATGTTTACATGAAGGCAGACTTTCAGTAGGGGGCAGGATGTAAGGAAGCTCAGAGAAGCTATTAATTAACATCACTTCCTCTGTGGGCAGTGCAGAAAGGAAATTCCAGGGACTCAGGATGCCATTGATTCTGGGATAGGGTTGCAAGTCCTCTACCTAAGGCTATATAAAGGGGGGGAGAGAAAATATCCTAACTATTCCCCTGCCTGCCTCCTTCCCTGCCTCCCTGGATGTTGATGCTTGCTGTGCATATCTTTGTGGGCATTGGAAAGGAGCGTCCTCAGCCTTCCAGCCTGGATTGAAGACCAGCAGCTCCCTAGGAAGCCTTCAGGCCTTCAGTGCTGGATTGGGACTGCTGAGGCATCCAGCCATGTGGACTGAGCGGTGGTGACTGGTTCCTTGACTCTCAGGCTTGCAGACTGCTATTGTGGGACTGCCGTGAGCTAATCCAATAAACCCCCTTTTTGTTTACTACAGTTCATCCTATTTACTCTGTTTCTCTAGAGAACACTGACTCATACACAGTACAAATCTGCTAGTTGAATTGAATCTTATAAAGAATGCTCACTGCTTGCAGTCCTTGAGATTACACAAATGGGCCAAGGGGTCATTGTCACCACAAGACTTTTGCTTAGCAATCTTTGTACTTCACAATAAATCTCTCCAGCCTCATCTTTTTAGTATCACACATGCTCTCACTTTTGAAATTAATTTCCAACAGTGTACAGAACTTAAGCTGGCTTGATTATAGGAAAGAGGAAACAGAATTCAGTATCAAGAAATGAACATTCTGGGTGTGCTTAAGGTACACCAACAAAGGTTCCTAGCAAATGCTTAGTGGACAAAATGTATTACAACTCAACTTGAATGAGTGACTTCTTCTAAGTCAGTAACTACGAGTGCTACATAGCTCACAGTGACTATTTCCCAGACATTGCCCTCCCTTTCTAGACCGTAACATATTCTAAACCAAGAAGAATGCCCATCCTTCCCTAGCCAAGAAGAGGAGCCCAGGATGAACCTTCTACTTCCCACCCTGTCAACTCTCAATCCACCTGAAGATTCCTAATAACAAGTGAGACAATGAGACAGAAGCAAGAGGTGGCACCCATGAACAACACAGTACAGGTCTTCTAGAGAAACAAGAGAGAGAGAGAGAAGCCAGGCGCTCCTCTCAGCAGTCATGCTGACTGAAAGTGTGTGTGGTCAAGGTCAGAACTACACACAGAGGTTGACGATGATCTGAGCTCTCCTTTGTGCTTAGTTCTCTGAAATTAGTGCATTTTACAGGACTGTGTTTATTTGTGCTATAACATCTTTGCACTCAGTCTTTTAATAGTGAATAAACAGCAACACTCTAAAAGCAAAAAAGAAGAAGAAGGAAATAGAAGGATGACCACTTCCCCATGGTGTATGGATTGGTAGATGGCTCCCATGATCCCCTATTACAACATTCTCACCTTGCCGTGGGTCTCTCCTCACTATATGTTTTTTCAGCTCACAGAATGTTGCTAAGATGGTCCATCATTCATGGTTATGCATACACGATTGTTACTCAGTTTAGACAGTCTGATGTACTCTTACACAACACTTAATTATGCCTCTCTGTAAGGATGCACTGCCCAAAGACCTGTTCTTCCTTTGTTCTAAGATGACAGCCAGAGTGAAGGCAGACTGCCTCTAACTTCAGTCCTATCAAACTTCTACAGTAACTGAGGGACCTACACAGCCACCATGACAGGAGAAACCTGGCCATAAAGGAATGCTATCTGAGTCACCAAAAATCTCCACCTGGAGGATCCATATGGAACCCCACAGAGAATGATTGGATGAACAAGGGACCCACAGCCACAGCCATTCAATCAACAAAGGATAAGCCAGTGAGACAGAAACCAAGGAATCGACACAAAAAACCCTAAGCTCACAACATTAAAGCAGCCTTAATACTCACCCAGCACAACTCAGGGAACTGAGTGGAAGAGGGGGCGGAAAGATTGTGAGAGCCGTGGTGGGGGAGAATATCAGAGACTTGGCACCCCTCAGTAACAACACACTTGGGTCAAGAGAACTCGGCTGAAGACTGGGCTATCCATGGTCCCCTACCACAAAGACTGATCCAGACGGCCCACAGAGAAGGATATCCAGCTGACTGGGGATGGGGAGGGGGGGCAATGAGGAATTGGGGATAACAACTCATTGTTGGCCCACTAAACAATGTAACTCATTATAGACAATTAAAAAAAATCTCCACCTGTTCCAGGACCAACATAAATATTCCTTCCAATGCTTTGCCCTTCCTTGCCCCTCTGCTGTCCTAAATCTCTCCTACCCGCAATAGGTTGAGAGGCTGATTTTCAAGCAAGCTCCTATTTCTCCATGCCCTGTCCAGTGAGTAAACTTGTGAAGTGAGCACTCGACTTGGATTTCCTCATCTGGCTCAATGATATCAAATGGGAAGAAAACTTTCTAGAACACTTCTCCCACACAGAGAGACAGGAAATAAAAACAATGTGTGGGCAAACTGGCAATGTAACAAAAGTTTGACATGTATCTTGCAAGGAGACTTACCACAATGGTTTTGAAGAAGCAGACCGAAAGCAGGTTCTGTAGCCAAGATTCAAGTGAGAACTGAGTCCATGGTTTACCCAACTGAAACCCCAAGGAGGACCCTGCTGAGCTGGGTCTGGGACTCTGACAAACTGAGTCTTTGAGGTAATCATTTTAGGCCTGAGTTGGTGATGGAGTTGCAGATTCTTTCACTGACAAGTTCTTTGTCTCACAGATTAGGCACATGAATGATGCAGAGTGAGAATGGTAAAGGAGATTTATTGAGAAAGAGGAAGAGAAGCCCCCAAGTGTCAGAACAAGCAGGCCTGGGATTGAGACCATGGCTAAAGAAGAGAAAGAATGGGCAAGAAAGCAAAGTTATGCTTTCAGAGTTAAAGCTCAGAGAAGCTGGTAGGCTCTGCAATGAAGAACCACCAGCAACTTCATGAAGGAGGGACAGCTGGGGACATGGCACATTATCTCATTAAAGGTATGACGATTTCTCTTTAGAATGTCTTTAGGTGGGAAGGGGACCCTGGACCAGGTGAATGAGTGGTGGACTTCCAGCTTTTCCCTTTCGTACAAGGGACAGGAGGTGACAGCACCCTTCCATTGACCTCCATGCCTGCTAATGTCTGCCCAACCACAAGGTAGCATTGTTAAATATCAACAAATAAAGTATCTACTCTTTTCTCTTTTCATGGTAGCAGAAGTGTGGCAATTAAAAATTAAAAATTCCAACATGGTTTGGCTTCATTATCTTTATTTGAGCTGTATTCTCTTTTGAAGGCAAAACCACCACTGTTCACAAGCCTGTGAGTGAGCAGAATTTCTTCCCAACAAGAGGCCTCTTGCATGCTGATAACAGTGTCAGGATCTTTTAAATGCATAATAATCTAAATATGACATAACTGAATGGTTGCTTTTCAATATGCAAAATGCCTCAGAAGCCATAAATAAAGCGAACTGGATAGCTGTCAAAAACATAGATTACTTTTTTTTTCGGTGCAATCATTTAAGATTTCTAAGACACACTTCTACAGACCACATATTAATATTTAAAAAGTGGTTTTATTTTGCTGTTTTACTGAAGGATAACATGCATAAGAAGATATCAGGAAAGAGATAAAAAGCACCAAATAGAACGACGTCAAGGCATGGCTGAGTTGGGTTGGGGAGGGGTGTGCTGGTGAGAAGAGAAATTGGTCTTACTTCCTGCTTTCTGATTTCAGAGATTGCACTGCACAGAAGGAATTCTGCCAGCCTCTTCTTACTATTTTATATCAGCCTTGCTGTGATGCTCACATGACTGCAATGGACAAGTAGTCATGATAGCAAATCCTTAGTGTTCACCTAGGGATACCTCAGAGATGGGGGCTATCTGCAGACATGTGAGGAAGAAATCAGGACAGACAAACCAACATGCTCCCTGAAACACACTTACATTTTCCCTTTTCCACTTATTATCCACTCGGATTCACATCATTAATATGCCAATCAGACCGATCCACTGTGCCTTTTCAACAAAGGCCTGGAAGCAGAGATTGTAATTTTCTTATTGGCTGATAGATTTCTCCCTAACAGAGGCAAAATGAATTCAGGTAGCTGTATATTCATTTCTTTTGTCCTAAATAATTTTAACATAAAACATTCCTTCTTTTTCTCATCTTGCCCATGGTCATTGCTATTGTCCTGATTTTGGTATGAAAATAAAAAATGTCTAACAAGTCAGATATGGAGCATCTGTCGAGGGTTACAAACATAGAATAGAAAGAACATAAAGAAGCCAGGCATGGTGGCACAGCCTTTAATCCCAGCACTCGGGAGGCAGAGGTAGGAGGATCATCACAAGTTCAAGGCCACCCTGAGACTAGTGAATTAATTCCAGGTCAGCCTGGACTAAAGCAAGACCCTATCTCGAAAAACAGAAAACAAAACAAACAAAAAGAACATTAAAAAATGAGAGAGAAGAAAGAAGATAAATGTTGAGGTTTAAGATATCAGAATGGGGCTGGAGAGATGGCTTAGTGGTTAAGGTGCATACCTGCAAAGCCCAGGGTTCAATTGCCCAGTACCCACATGAAGCCCAATGCACAAAGTGGAATGGGCATCTGGAGTTCATTTGCAGTCCCTGAAGGGCCTGGATTGCACATTATCTCTGTCCATATCTTTTCTCTCTTTCTCTGCTTGCAAATAAATGAATCAATAACAATACTTAAAAACAAAACAATGGGCTGGAGAGATGGCTCAGCAGTTAAGGCACTTGCCTCCAGTGCCTAAGGCCCCTGGTTCAATTCCCCAGGACCCACATAAGCCAGACCCACAAGGTGGTGGCCCTGGTGCTCTCTCTCTCTCTATCTCTCTCTCTCTCTCTCTCTCTCTCTGCATGAAAATGAATAAATAAAATATTAAAAAACAACAAAAAGATATCAGAATGGAAAGAAGGCAGTGCACCTTGCTTAGTGCCAAACAGAAAATTAGAAAATGAAAACTGGGCTTTAGAAAAGGTTTGGGTTAATGTGTAGAGCTGGTTATTGTCTCATCAAAGGTGCTCTTGTTAGAATGTGGGGTTAAATACTGGTAATAATGATAGAGGGAGAGCCGAAGAGACAGTTTAGCTTTTAAAAGAACCAGATCTAACATGTAAGGTGTCCTCGAACCTGGAGGAAAAGGATGAAAAGGACTAGGGGGCGGGCGCTACAGAATCTCAATGACAGTTGTAATCAATAAATGATTTCCATGTTTCTAAAGTCACTAAGACTCAAAGACTTGACTTGTTGACAAGTGAAGTGACACCCTATATACATATCCATACAAAATGATGTGGTTCAGCATACGTTTATATATTTACTTTCACATATCTAGCAACTAGCTGAGCTGGATTTATTTTGTAACAAACTATGATTAAAACAGGATATTACCAAGTGTTAATCAAAGAGTAGTTGGGCCAATAATTTAAATGACGATATACATACAGGGAAGAAAGTATAGCCCTTTTCTTCAATTTCTGCTTAATGGACAGTTAAAAAAGGAACTTCTGCACTTATATATGCAGTGTTGTTTATCTCTTAGAGAGCATCTGAAAAGAGCAAATACCATATAAAAATCACTTCAGTATCCTACAGATTATTATCACTTAAAGTGAAAAGCTTTTGTACAATCCCTAACCCCCTATCCCATGGACGGGTCCAGCAAGCCCACTGAGGAAGGCCCCCAGTGGGTTGGGGACAGGGAGAAGGGAAATGAGGGTACCATCATAAGAAAGACTTGCTCATACATTGTATCTATTTACTTATAATCAATATGAAAAAACAGACAAGGTCATAAACTAAACAGATACATTTAATAGTTTATACACAATCTCAGAAAAAAGCAAAAGAAAGTGCATGACCCAATGATATGTGCCTACTTCTTATAATCTTATAAAACAGTAACTGACATGTTATTGCAATACACTATTAATACTATTACAGATGGAAAATAGAGATTACATTTGTGGACATTTTACTAAGAAAGCAATAGGAAAAAATTCCCTGCTCCCTTTGCCATTGCAAATTTAAAACCGTTTTTATAGACAGCCCACGGAGGAGGATATACAACTGATCAGGGATGGGGAGGGGGGGAATAGGGGAATTCGGGATAACAACGCATGGTTTGCCCACTAAATAATGTAACTCATTATGGACAATAAATATATATTAAAAAAAAAGAAGTGCTTTATAGATACATTATAAAAAGAGATCACACTTGTCACATAAATACTATAGCTTATATATATATATATATATATCATATATTATCAGCTATCATAGTATATATTGAATCAAAAGAAATATTACAAAAATCAATCTCAAGGATTGATACTTCATGTTAATATGTATAACACAAAATATTAGGTTGTAAAAGTAATTTTCAAAGTTATCTACTGCACTCTCACAGAAAATTATTTCAGGTTTTTTTTCCTGTTTTGGAATATGGCACACATTCCTAAAAGTAATTTACTGTCATCAGAGCCACAGAACCTCAATATTTTGATTAAGTGACATTTTCTATGAAGAAGGAAAGATATGAATTCACCTGTACCATGAAAGCAAAATGCCATTATTTCTCATCATCTAATACGCCAAACACATTTGGCAAAATTCTAAGATAACAGCCATTACAAGAACTTTATGAAATAAACAATTTTATAACTTGTCCTTATTGGACAAATTCTAAAGACTCCACATTTCACCAGGTTGATGATAAATGTTGGATAAATGTCCCAGTTAATTACACTACTTAAATGACTATGAGTCATCAGTACACAAATTGAGCCCTATTTTATAGCTTTTACCCTTTTTCTACTAGTTTTTTTCCTCAAAATTTCTCAATTATTTTTTTTTGGTGGGGTAATGATTTGGGAAAATGAAAATATTCAGCACATCATTTAAGAAAGAAAACACTAGGAGTTGTCGGATACCACACTGAGGGTACAGGAGGGAGGGAAAACGTGCTCCCTGGGCTCCTAACCTGGATCTTCTTGAGCTCATCGAGTGGAATTTCGCTTGCTTCTAAATCCAGTCTTTTGAAACTCCTACCTGTGCCTCACCTGTGTGAGGGTTTTCTTCTCCACCATCTCTTTTCCCCTCTTGCACACTAATCCTCCTCGTTAGCCTTTAATTTTCATTCTTTACTTTACTATAGACTGTCATATGTCCTTGTGATGGGTCCAGGACACACCGTCCCGAAACATGGCACTTTGCCATCTGAGGAAAAAGAGGAAGCAGAACACGAAACAGAAAAGAAAATAAACAGGGAATAAGAAAGAATTTCCTTGTTCCTCAAAGGAGCACTTGTGTAATGGAGGAACCTGGGCCTGGGGGAGACAATCAACAGCTTTCAAATTCGACCAATTTTCCACTCAGTGAGGGGGACCCCTTGTTTGGAACTAGGGATTCAGGGCAATAGGCATCGGATCCCGTACTTTTGGGCTCCCAAAACAAGATGCACTATGGGAGCGAGTGACAGGGAGACTACTAAA